>ML780120.1:1299404-1317386 GCA_009831015.1 Picea engelmannii
TATATATTGATTCATTTATTGCTTGAAGACAAACAATATTCTAGCAGGGAGGACTATAATGTCCCCACTTTGGGACATCATTATATTATAGAGTGTTATGATGACTAGAGTAACCAGATGGAGGTTATAGCAAGTACAATTGCTATTGAGGGGTTTTGTGGGGTCTGACTTGCATCACTCATATTATTTCATCATCATGATCCATTCCGCATATCTTGGCTTTGGTTCCATTGCATTCCGACCATTTCCGTAATTTTGAGTTATTTTGGGCTACATGTTAATTAAAATCACTAAGGTCATATTGGGAATAATACTTGGAGGAACCTCTTAGTGTAATAGCTCATCGGAATCGGGAGGAATAAAACTACAAGGTAGGATGATGAGAAGTGACTTCCAGTGGCCAGATAAGCCACAAGGAGGGATAAACCACTTTTTAGAGGTAAAATGGTTAATTAATTAATTAAAGTGATTTAATTAATTAATTAATAATTAAATAAAGTAAAAGTCACTTGGAGAGACAAGGTGAGAAGGGAGGATAAAAGAGAGATAGGGGCCTCCATTATCTCATTAAGTTGTTTATTAGTTGATATCTGGCTTCTTGCTAGTGAGCCCATGCACTTGGGGGTTTTGAGGGTTTTGACTTAACAAACCCTAGAGATCAGCTCGGTGGTGAAATATCCCACCCAACCTGGTCCAAAATCATCCTCTCTAGATAGAAGAGGGAAATGTCGCGCAACGCGGTATACAACCTTATGGCAGGAAAAAGACACTAAGAAAAAACAGGTGAACAACGCAGTGTTTGCAATGTGCCTAGAAGATATGCAGGAGAAGACAATTAACATGTGGAGAATCCCAATTGAAGTAGTCAATGAAAATGAAGGAATTTCTAACTTTAAGGCATCAAGGCACCACATATGGATTCAGGCCAAAAGAGATCCAAAGAAGAAGTGGCTAGAAATGAGGTATTGCACAATGCAGGAGGAAGTAGAATGGATAGTGAAGGACTGACCTACACAGTGGAAAGTTACAGTAACACAGAAGAAAGGGACATAACCTAAGGAGAAAGAAGAAGCAGGTCCATCAAGGACGACAGATAGTCCAACAGACAATACAAGGAAGGATGCAGAGGACAGTCAAACCTCAGGGAGTAGCGCAACAGTCAAGAAGAAAAGGAAGAAAGACATTCTGTCAAGGGAAAAAGTTAAAGGAGATGGAGAGAAGGTAAAGGGAGATATCTCTAGTAAAAAGGATGTACAGGATGATGAAACATAAAAGAAGAAAACTAAGGTGCAAACCTCAACCCCAACCAAGAAGAGCATTGGAACACATGAGGGAGAATTAAGGAAGAAAATGAAGTACCACAAGAATCCCCCAATACTCACTATCATAGAAGATAATGCAAAATTCGTCGCAGATAAAGTCCAAGATAGAGGGGAGAATGCAATACTTGCAACAGAAGTACAAAGAGAGGAAATTATGGAGAAGTTGGTAGAAGTGCACGACATTCTTCAGAGACTGCAAATAAGTACAGTGCATCATCCTACAATGCAATAGAAAGAAAAATCACAACAAGCACCAATATAGAAAAAACAAGAAGATACAATACATACAGTAGTAAAGGGTAGTGACAGGTTTAAGGTCACGCAAGAAATGTTGGACGTAGATGAGAACAAGGTGCAGAAACAGGTGAAGGACATAGAACATCTAGAGTTGGTTATGGAACACATACCTACAAAGGTGTTATATGGGTTACATGTGAGTGTGATGCAGGAGGTCCAGTCTAGAGATAGGGCGGATGCCACCAACCTAGAGATCAACAGGGAGGTTAAGGAGATATTGCAGGTAACTTGTGAGAAAATAACATTGGAGAAGGAGGAGGAGAAACAACGTGCATCCAAACTAGAGAAGAAACTCACAGAAGTATACATCAACATACCAGACTGCGCGCAGGAAATGGAGGTAACAACAGAAGAAAATATACAAAATATTGCATCGAAAATGGAGAGATATAATAAAGATATAGCAAAGTTAATAGAAAAACTGACTCCAATCACACCCCCAGAAGTGAGGGAACTGAGAGAGTAGGAGGCTACTACGCACATAGATATCATAGCGCATGAAGTAAAAGAAGTTACATAATTGTATGACAGGATTGCACACATTTGGACCATCCTGGAAGAAGATGAGATGATACATCAATTGGATCAAAGATAGGAAAAGATGACCACATAAGTACATGATTTAAAACAATGGAAGAAAGTAATGGCCATCTTGGAAAGGATGAAGAATGAGCAGGAAATGAAGAACCTGTAAGTAGAACTAAAGGCAGTACAAGGAGAAAAACAAGAAAGGTAGGCTCAATTGGAGCCATTGCAGTAAGAGGCCGAAAGAATGATAGAATAATTGCAAACTAAGAAAGGAATACTAGCACAGGAACATGCAAAAATCAAGGAAGTGCTGAAAGAGCACATGACAATGCATGATGTGGAGATATGGCAGAAAACAGTGCGTAGACAAAGGAGAAAGTGATAGATTTGGAAAAAAAGTTTCATGCACTAGAGGTAGCGTTGCAGCAGGTGAACTAAGTCCAAGTGGATTAGGATGAGCCACAGGTTAGTGTTGGGGGTCTGTTGGAGCATGAATTTTTGGGAGTTAAGCGTAGAATGGACCAAAGGAAGCAACACATGCTATAAAAGAAGAAAGATAAAGCACGACAAAGGACAAAGGAATTAGCACGCCAAGAAAGAAGGAAGTCAAAGAAAGGATGAATACCAAAAACACAAAAGGAAGTTGGAATGTGGGCAAGTGGAGTCCACTTAGGGTTACGATTTTTGTCAATGTAAGTGTTTTAGCCCAATTTTGTAGTATAAATAGAAGATGTATGAGGTATATTGAGGTATCATCATCATCGTCATCATCATCATCTTTGGTGTCTGTTTTGAGAGAGATAACTTACTTTTGGAGAGTCCTTTTTGAGTATGAGGTTTTGTATTGTTGAGAGTTGCAAAGCTCAGATAGAGTCAATGTTGAGATATAATTGAGGGTCATGTTGCAAGCTGTGGATCATGGTGTGATACTGGTCAGTCTCACATGTACTATTCTTAAACATTATGATGTAATGCATGCAACACTATTTTGATGGAGAATAGGAAATAAGAAGAAGATATTTGTGGATGTAGCCTAAGAGGGGGTGAACCATGGTAAAATGGTGTCTTTATGTGTGATGTATTCTTTTTATATGCTTTATGATGAATGAATGGTTAGATGAATGCCTCTGTTAGGGTTTATTTACAATGCACACTAGTATGATGAATGTTGTTGAATGGATAAATTGATAGATCTAATGAATGTTATGGTAGAATGCATGTTAACGTATAATAGTAGTAAAAAGAACATCCCAAATCCCTTCCATGACTGCATACATCTGCGTCCTACAGTCACCCATAAACCATCTTGGGTGAGATTGTGCTATGCACTCTGTTCTCGGTGTAACATTTTGGTTTACCAGAAGGGACGATGGTGAAAAGGGTTTTGTTGGAGAAATAAGGTAGAACTCAGGTCAGCCCATATATCCAATAGTCTTCCTTAAACCACCATCACGATTTAGTAGAAGAAACCAACTTCTACTATCTATCTGGTTTGTGGTCATCCCAAAACCACTAGATTCAAAGAGCACATTCAACCATCAACAACTACACACTTCCGTATTTCATCTTCCCACTTTCAGATATCATCTCTCACCTTGGACTCACATACACCCCTTCGGATTAAGAGAGGGAATGTTGGAAACATAATCTGTTAGGGTTACCAACGTGAAAGAATATGAACCGTCATAGGTTATGAACCATCATTAGGAGTCCAAGGGACCTTGGAAGACGAATTCAAAGGTCACACCATTGTATATATATGTGTATCATATCTTTAATCAAATAGACATTGCATGCTTATCTAAATCGTGTCTCTAACAATTAATACCAAAAAAATAAATTAATATCAACTTTCGTGATATATATATATATATAAGAGATCTATCATGCCATAAGAGGGATCCAAGCTTATTGTTTTAAGGAAATATTTTAAGATGTATCTCTTATATTATAAGAACTATGGCGTGGAATATGGATTTTAGTGGTTGTAACATGTACTTTGTCGTAGTAGAATATATTTCCTAGTTTTATGTGTCTATGTTATTTATTATTTTTCTATATCTATAAAGGTTTTTTTAAGGGGATGGTTCCTCAACAAATTATTATCATTGTTTATCAAGGACCTCTTGCACACAACCACATATCCTTTGTTGATAGCCTATTAAAAACAACCACATGTTATTACATGTTGATCCTCCTACCCCTATCAATCCCATCCAATCTTATTTGTCTCCCTTTTTTATCGAACGGGATGTGATTTTCCCACTACCATGAAGAAGACTACTATTTTCTCATTTCCATGAAGATTACTATTAATAATCGTTGTTATTCGATACAAATTGACCTCAACCAATGAAGAGATTTTACTACTCAATGCAAATTGAACTCGACCTAGGAAGAGTAAATAGTGGGAGTTGGATCATGTTCCAAATTCTCTGCAATTCTGCATAGGTATCCCATGTTGATATATTTTCAATAATATGCGATGCAACTAGAGGGAGGGGAATATGATCTAGAGGATGAAACCTCTCCTCCTTACATAGTCATGCTGACATCTCCTTGCACAACCATCATCGTCCATGATTGTCTGCCTCTCCTTGCATAACCATGGGATATGCTTGAGATGGCTTAGTTATATCGGATTCCATTTAGTTATATTGGATTCCATTATGCTAGCAAGAGTGAACACAAATACTCTAAAATTATAAATAGTGCAGCATTTGTAAACAATTTACTTACTTTTACCATGTTTGAAAACAAAGTCAAACACATTATGATTTGATTAATTTGCATTTGCATTTTTTTATTATTAATGACACCTTTCACGATCTTTGAAAACACACCTCAAACACCATGCCTAAATTGACTTGCATTTCAATGTTATTGACATTTAAAAAGAATCAAATATCTCAAGTAGAGATAAAGATAACTTAAATTTATAGTAGTATTAACTCATTTTAATTTGTAGAAAAGGTTTTTAAATGGGAGAAATAATCCAACTCGACCATGTAAAAAATACTAAATTTATTTTTTCATGGTTAACTTATAATCAATGATCTCTTTTTGATAAATTGAGAAATATACATAGCATAAAAAGAAGGAGATATAGTTTGATTAAAGGCAAATACATTTTTTTATAGCATAAAAAAGAGATAGTTGGGTAGGTCACATGTTCAACTCTCTTGATCTCGTTAGGATGTGGTCCTTGGAACTTGGGTATTGGCAATATACCCTGGTTACCACCTTTCGACAATGGTTATATCTTTGGGAGTAACTACACTTGGTTATTAAGAAAAAAAAAAGAGAATAAAAATATATTTAGATTGATTAAAAGTAGAGGTATTAGCTTATGTTTGGTTGGGTGTTCAATTGGATAGGATATATGAGATTGCATATGCATGTAATGGAATTATTAATTTAATGAAATTAAATTAGTGAAGTGAATATATGGTAGATATATTATGATAATAATATGTATTCATGTATCATCAAATTACTTTATGGCATCATGGTTTTTGACTCAAATACTCAGAGTTGGATCCAACTTGTGATGAAAATCATGTCTTATTCATCATTATTACCATCCCTTGTGGAATGTTGTTCCCACCTTATGATGATCAGGACATTGTTAATGAATCAAAGCATCGAATATCCTTGGATAATTGTTACAAGGGAGCTTGATATTTCTTATAAGGAATTGATGGAGTTATAACAATTCCCACATAAACTTGTGGATATTTTGTGAGGTCATTAGATTTCTATGCACCACTTGTTCTAAAAATGGGTTGAAGCAGTAAACACCAACAAATGGTTTAGGTAAACAAGAATATTAAGGATGACATTTTTGTGGAAAGAAAATGTGTCTTATTTTGTAATGGTCATTGAAATAATGACCTATGAAAGGGTTTATGTTCATATTGACTACCTCATTAATTATAAAAGGGGGTGACAAAATATGCAAAGTACATAGTGCATCTCACAAAACTTGAAAGCGATACTATTCTCAATTTGATTTGAACACGGAACCTTTGCTCTATTATTGGAGGCACATTATGAAAGATCTCGAGTATGTTGATTGATGTGTCTTGAGATGTAATAACATCCTCTCCATCATGCCTACAAAATACTCATGATAGTCACATTCTCCCACATGGATTTCAAAAATTATGCTCTTCTCATTCTCCCACTAGCCTCTACCTTTAGTTTCTATTGTGTCAAAATGGTTCATATGGGGGTGTGTGCTCAACCTTACCCTTTTCCCTAGTGCTAGTTGCATAGGACACGTTCCTATAACCATGCCACACCTTTCTACCCGTGCACCTTGTAAATTCGATGCATCAATACTATAAATGCGATAATCATAAACTATTTCCACATGACCTTTTCGCGTGAGGTTTTCTTTTCTCACATGGTTTTATAGAGATAAATTTTAGTGGTTTGCATTGTGAAAATTATGCTCATCATTGCATGTAATGTTTCAGGATTTTTAAGTGAGCGATACAATCCAATTTTTCATTGTTGTATCGATAATCCTTTACCTTTAGTGGTTTGGCAAGCCCTGAAACTCTACATCATATTTGGGGATGGAATATGAGCATGCTTAAATAACATGTTAATCAATAAATTTTGACCTCTATCTATGTATACCACTAGATTGATTATACCCTTTGAGATTTTCTCTAATGTCAATCATTATTGCAGCTGAAGTGATGGCACGAGTGCCTTCTCCTTTTTCTCCTTCACGAGAGTGTATCGACATTATAATGAGATTATCTCCATTTTTAAGATTTGTTATGTTGGGTAGTAATAAAATGAAGCCCAAAAATGATTATTGTACCATTCTCTTCACAATTTTGTTTACAAATATTTTCTATTCATGCCAAGTTTTGCTTGGTAATAACAACCTAGAATTGCCTATTTACGATACTCAAGCCATTTCTCTTCTTGAAGCTAACAATTTCAAAATTCCAACCATCAACAAATGTATAGGTAAGTTTAGGCTTTAATAAATTTTCCTTGTTGTGTATGGATTGATATGGACTATGAATGCTCGTGTTCCTTGGTTTTAGCACTACAAGCACTATGTTTCCTTGAAAAATTAAAAATTCATATTTAAAATTTAATAATTTCATTTTGTTTCTTTAGTGTCATATGCTTAACACATTTTTTCAATTGTCCAATCTTCTTGAAAGAAACACTAAAACACGAGAAAAAGAGATAAATGGGAAAATGACATCATCACCTTCAAAGCAATCGACCCAATCACAACTATAGAACCAACATCATAAACAAAACAAAATAATAAATCTTGTAAAAAGCATGTCAAACAAAAACTTTATGAACAAATGAAACATAAAAATATTGCAAAGAAAAACAAAGAACAATATCTCTTATGGATTTCCCAATTCATATTTTTTTAACATCATGGCCATATACATGCTACCTAGTTTTTTTCAAATAGATCAATGCCTTGTCCAATATAGATACATACATACTACTTGTAATTAATCATATCCTAATATTCATACTACTGCATTCCATGATGGGCATATTTGTAATCAAGGTCATAAAGAAACTAATGTACACCAATTCTCCAAATATAATAATATGGAATCTACGGACCAACCCAAGTCTATATTATTTGTGACTTGCACACCGAATATTTTGTAGCCTCAATCCCTCCTCCCAATTATCATTTCTTTCCATGATAGGGAGGGGCCGACAATGTCTCTTATTCTATGTTTTGAACATTATTCTATACACAATAGTAGAAGGCACGACCAATAACATCTTAAAAATTAACAAGTAAATTTGATTAACACTTAAATTTATAAACGATGGCTTTATTGCACTGAAAGGTTCTTGAGGGAGATGTGTAATTCCTTCCATGTTCAACATGAAGTTGACACATGGAATTTAAAAAAATATTAATAACAAAAGGAATATTTCAATGTCAACCAAACATAAAATATTTAAATGTCCACCTCTCTCTCTCTCTCTCTCTCTCTCTCTCTCTCTCTCTCTCTATATATATATATATATATATATAAAGTAAAAAAAAAATTGTATTATGTCAATAGGTGTTTTTTACATCATAGTATGAGGGAGATGTTATGCTTAATTCCTTCAGTTTTTAATGTGTAGTTGACACATGACATTTAAAAAAAAATATATCAACATAAATTTTCATATGGTTAAAACATTTCAATGGTGCATTGCTTACTATGAGAGAGATGTTGGCCATAAATAACACAAAATATTAATAACAAAAAAAACATTTCAATGTTGGCCATAAATAAAATATTTCAATGTCCACCTTAAGATTTAAGATATATATATATATATATATATATATATATATATATGTGGGTGGGTAGGTGGGTGGGTGTGTGTGTGTGCACGCGCAATTTCAATGGTGTTTTGAGTATGAGGGAGATGTCTAATTCCTTTCACTCTAAACATGGAGTTAAAAAATATCATTTAAAAAAATATTAATAATAATAAAAAAACAACCATAAATAAAATATTTCAATGTCCACCTTAAGTGAAATAAACAAACAAGGGGGGTCTCATACACCAATTTGGTGTCTGGTTTGGTCATGACCTTAAAAATAGAATATATATATATATATATATATATATATATATATATATATATATATATATATATATATATATATATATATATATATATATAATTCTATGGATAAGTGCTTTCTTCTACATTCCATTGACATTGAGCTACACTTGGAATTTAAAAAATATATTAATGTTGGAAACTTAGGGTTACCAACGTGAAGGAATATGAACCATCACATGCTATGAATCATCATTAGGAGTCCAAGGGACCTTTGAAGATGAATCCACATGTCACATCATTGCATATAAATGTGTATCACATATTTAATAAAATAGACATTACACACTTATCTAAATCGTGTCTCTAACACTGGTATCAGAGTCGCTCAGTTCCTAGGTCTATGGTAATTGTCCATAGCAATTCTCTGACATTTCCTTTCTTCCCATGTGCAAAAATGTATATATGAAGTTATGGTTATTCTCTTAGCTGCTCTTCCTATCAGTCTTCCCATCTGCTTTAGTCTGCCACTCTGGATTTCCTGCCACTATTGAAATAAATTCCCTCTCATGTTGTTTGAACCCTCATCTCCGTCATGCGCAGGAATTAGGGTTTCACCTGATTGGGCCTAGGGTTTGCATGGTTGATTCCATCGACTCTCCTTGTCAAGAACCATACACTCATCTGCATCTTCCACTAGTTGATGAACAAAGATCGTAGCGTTGTAGGGTAGTTCACATCATAGAATTCACGTTGTGGGAGATCAACGGTCTACTAAGAAAAGACTCGCACACAAGAAACACACTAGTCAATATACAGGGCGGTATTAGGAGTGACCGAATTTCACAACTAATCAATTCATCGTAGGAGGTGGAAACAAGTGGATTCCTCCATTCAGAGCTTAAGAGTAAAACTAGTGGACCAAACCGCTTCCAATTCAAGGATCTACTAGTGTTCAAGTACAACTGGAATGAAGACTTGGTGTTGTAAGTGAATTCAACACATTTCCTGTAAAGGAGACGTGGTATGAAGATGATGATGGCGATGATCATTTAGCTACGCCAATGTGTTGAAACATTTGTGTGCAAGTATTTTATCGTTGAACCCTCACCCACAATACTTGAACTAATGATGACCACACCACTTGGCCTTTACTAACAAAGTATGGGTGGATAAATCCACGTTGTTGAAGCCCAGACTCCAGGATATTGTTAAGAAGTAACTCAACACTAAAGCTCAAGTGATAGGACTAGTGAAGGAGGAGTGAGCTCTGTCAAGGAGGCGTAAGCTATATACAAAGCCAAAACATAAGTATTGACGTTTATGATTGATGATTGAAATCATCCATGTCTTAAGTTAAAAAAAATGCCATTTGAATCACACAAACCAAATCGATTTTGAAGGAAGTCCAACCATTATTTCGTGTAAAAAACCCTGGACATGTCGACCACATATAGGTTTGATTTTGGGAAGATATGAGACCTTGCCAAGACAATGACCTTTGGTTTCTACCCTAATTTGATGTTGAGAGAGTGAAGCATCGAGAGAAGCCTATGACAATGCTCTGTTGGGAGTATATTTGTGGACAACTGAAGTTCCTTCTCCTGCACATGACAACTCTGCCTGCCTTTGCTATTAAAATTGCTTCTATTGGAAGAACTCACCTGCAACAACGTCTAGAAGAGAAGACATGAGAGAATGTAGGAGATGGTTGCATGAATGAATGAGATGTAATTTCATCTCTCTTTTATAACCTTCTAGCTATGCACTATCTTAAATTTGAATTTGTGAAAATAATATGGAGTATTATGTTAGAAAAACAGGATCGCAGAGCAATAAAAAAAAATGCGGAAATAAAACACATAAGATATACGATGTTCACCTAGTGTGGGATACATCCACCAAAGAAATTGACAGGTCCTTTCTTTTTATTATCCAACAAATGAAGGGATACAACCTATAACACACCTGTTGTAACTTCCTCTTCTTTCTCTCACAGTCTCCTCTATCAGAATACAATAGTCGCAATGATACATAGCCACAATACATTTCCCCCATAAAAGAGGGTTTCCTTCTAGGGAAAAAAACCCTAACATAAATTCTACCGTCCGATCTGCGACCTTATAATGAACGGTCCAAGGGGATGATCCCTCTAAACCCCATAGGGGGGGAAAGCCCCCCCTGCAACCCCCCCATGTGGAGGAGTGTACAGTATTCTAGGGTGTACATTCTTCATGGGGTATAAACAAGATTGAAAACAAAGACCTCTAAATTAGGAAAATAATCAAGTTCCACAACCAACAATCTCCCACTTGGAGATTGATCTCAAAATCTCCACCACTGTTGTATCTGTTGGAATATGTTCCTTCTTGGACCTATAAAATTTATCATCTTCACCTTCATGCTTGAATACCAAATGAAACTGAGCATGAACTTAGTTTATCCCTGGTTACTCCCTTTGTTAACATGTTTGTAGGATTTTGTCTAGTATGTATCTTTTCCAACTTCAAATGACCATCTTCCAAGATGGATTGTATGAAATGATACCTGAGTTGTATATTCTTAGTCTTCAAATGTAAGGCTGAGTTCTTTGCAAGATGAATGACACTCTCACTATCATAGTACAACCTGCTATTCTTCTGCTTCTTTCCAAATTCCTCCATAAACTTTTGTAACCAAATCATTTCTTTACTATCCTCTGTAACAAAAACATAATCTGCTTGTGTTGTTGAAATTTCAACAACCTTTTGCAGTTTTGAAATCCAACTTACTGTTGTTCCACCTACAGTAAAAGCATACCATGTGGTGCTCCTCTTGCTATCTTTATCACCTGTCATATATGAATCAACATATCCTTGTAGAACAATGTCTGAACCTCCAAAACATAATGCATGAGTAGCATTACCTATCAAATACCTGAGAATCCACTTTACTGCCTCCCAATGTTCTTTAACTGGATTGTTCATATAAATTCTCACAACTCCCACTACATGTGAAATATCTGGTCTTGTACAAACCATCACATACATCAAGCTACCAACCGATGATGAATAAGGGACCCTGAACATGTATTATATCTCCTCTTGTGTCTTGGGACACATTTCCTTGGTTAATTTGAAATGGTTGGCCAAAGGTGTACTAACTGGTTTTGCATTCTACATTCTAAACCTCTCCAACACCTTCTCTATGTACTCACCCTGAGACAATGTCAATTTGCAATTTTTCCTGTCTCTTGTTATTCTCATACCAAGGATTTTCTTTGCAGCACCCAAATCCTTCATTGCAAATGAATTAGATAATTTCTTCTTGAGCACATTTATATCCTGCAACAAACATGTCATCTACATACAATAGCAAGATAATATAGCTTCCATTTTCTAGCCTTTTAAAATAAACACAATGATCAAAATGACATCTACTATAACCTTGTTCCGTCATAAACCTATCAAACTTCAAATATCATTGCCTTGGAGCTTTCTTTAGGCCATACTAGTTCTTCTTCAACCTGCATACCAAATTCTCTTTCCCTTTGACCTCATACCCATGTGGCTGCTACATATAAATCTCTTCCTCCAAATCCCCATGGAGAAAAGTTGTTTTTACATCTAATTGTTCAATATGTAAATCTTCTACTACCACAAGACTTAAAATAGTCATAATTGAAGTAATTTTAACAACATGAGAAAATATTTCATTAAAATCTATACCTTTGTTTTGTGCAAACCCCTTTACAACAAGTCTAGTCATGTACCGTCTTTTTCCTCCATCTTCTTCCTTCAACTTGTAAACCCATTTATTCTGCAATGCTCTTTTTCCTGCAGGCAACTGAACCAAGTCCCAAGTCTGGTTATTTACCAAGGAATCCATTTCCTCTTTCGTGCCTTGCTCCCACTTGTTTTTAGTGTCTACCTGCATTGCCTCTTCATAACATTTTGGTTTACCAGAATCAATCAACAATAATTAATACAATGAAGGAGAGTATCGTTCAGGGGGTCTACTTAACCTGTTAGATCTTCTAACAACACTTGCAGGAGTTTGAGGTACCTGTTGCTCATGTTGTTGTACATTTTGATTTTCTGGTACCTTTGAAATTTCTTTTTCAGTGATCTCATCAAGCATTGTGTATTCTGGTTTTTCTTTTTCTTGTATCTTTCCTTGCAACTTATCTTTGTACATGACCTTCTCATTGTATATGACATCTCTAATACTAATGATTTTTTTTATTTTCATAATCCCATAAGCAATAACCAAAATCATTAACACCGTATCCAATAAAGGTACACTTCTTGGATTTTTCCTCAAGCTTTGTTCATTTTCTTTATCAATATGGACAAATGCTTCAAAACCGAAAGTCTTCAAAAAAGAATAGTTTACCTTTTTACCTGTCCATGCCTTCTTTGGAATTAAACCATTCAAAGATCTTGAGGGTCCTCTGTTTATTAAGTAAACAAAAATATCTATAACATCTGCCCAGAAATGTAAGGGAAAACCAACATGCAATCTCATACTCCTTGCACGCTCCATGATTGTCCTGTTCATCTTTTCTGACATGCCATTTTCTTGTGGTGTTCCTGTAATTTTTTTCTCTCTACGAATCCCATGGTATGAACAATAATCATCAAACTCCTTGCTGCAATATTCACCTCCATTGTCTAATATGAGACACTTCAACCTTTTTCTTGTTTCATTCTCAACCAAAACTTTCCATTTCTTAAAAGTATCAAAAACATCATATTTTTGTCAAATGCAATAAACCAAAATTTTCTAGTTGCATCATCAATAAAAGTAACATAATAACGAGAGCCACCAAGAGATGATACCTGAGTTGGTCTCCATACATCTGTATGCACAAGCTCTAACCTTTCACTCTTCTTTTATTTTCCGACTCTAAGAAATATGACTCTCTTCTATTTTCCATAAACACAATGCTCACATAAATCCAAATCAATTTGTTTAATATCTAGAAACAA
This sequence comes from Picea engelmannii, assembly GCA_009831015.1. NCBI lineage: Eukaryota > Viridiplantae > Streptophyta > Pinopsida > Pinales > Pinaceae > Picea > Picea engelmannii. The sequence continues at coordinate 1,313,099 of ML780120.1, forward strand.
ATTTATTTTGTGAAGTATCTACATCCCCTTCTCTCTCATGTGTTCAAGCCTATGATACCACAATGATGTATTCACTCCTGTAAAAGATAAAGAGATAGAAAAGTCAGTGTTACCAGTACATAAATACAATGTACCTACCTTCTCTCCTTTTTCTATCACCAGTGATCCTTTGGTGACCTTCCACACCTTATCTGTAAATATGGATATACAACCTTCACTTTCCAACTACCCTGTTGAAATTAGATTTTTCCTTATATTTGGAACATGTCTTACCTCTTTCAACAACCACTGGTTTCCATTCCTTTGTTTTATTTTTACCTTTCCCATTCCAACAATTTTGCAAGGTGCATCATCACCCAAATGAACCTGTCCAAAATCACCTTGAACATAATCTAGAAAATGTTTCCTATGAAGTGTGACATGAAATGAAGCCCCTGAATCTACTACTCAAGAATCATAAATATTATCTACAGAAATAATCAAAGCATCTTGTAGCACATCACCTGTTATAGTTGCTTCCTGATTTTTGCCCTGTTATCCATCTCTTTGTTTCCTTGGAGCTCTGCAATCTTTCTTCAAATGTCCTTTCTTCCGACAATTCCAACACTCTATCTTTCCCAGTCTGGATTTGGATCTACCCTTCCTAGAATTCTCGTGGTTCCTTGATCCCTTTCCTCTATCCTTTTGTCTTCCCTTGTTCTCCATGTTTAAAGCATTACCTGATGTCCCACCTGTGCTTTTCTGTCGCATTTCCTTGCTAAGGATAACACCAACAACATCATCAAATTGTAAAGTGTTTGAACTAGAGACAAAGTTACTTACAATCATGACCAAGCCGTTCCAAATTTCTGGCAATGAGCACAATATTAGAAGAGCCCTGACCTCATCATCAAAGTCCACTTTTAGAGAACTTAGTTGATTAGTAATTATATTAAATTCATTTAAATGATCTACAACAAACCCACCTTCTAACATCTTCGTATTAAATAATCTCTTCATTAGAAATACCTTATTGGACGTCGATGGTTTTTCATATAGTTTATCCAATGCGTCCATCAACTCCTTCATTGTTTTTTCTTTCGAAATATTGAAAGCCATCGACTCTACCAGGCTCAACTGTATTGTTCCTGGTGCCCTTATGTTTTGCAAGTGAAAGCATTGTTACTTTAAAATCATAACCGACTTCTTCACGACGCACTTGAGCTAAAGAACCTTCAACAACTCAATGAGACAACTCCAGATTCAGAAAAAAATCTAGTGCAACGGAAACTCAATGAGACAACTTCAGATTCAAGTATAAATGAAGATCAACTTCCTCTTTCCAACCGGATCATCAAAACTTGGGAAGAAATTAGGCAGAACAAGCACAAAACCAGTATCGGATATGAAAATGATGTCACCTTTCATAATTTGGATTACACCAAACTGATCCAGTTTCAGAGTCTTGGATTGCTTCAAGAATGTTCAAATTCACCTACTCTAGTTCAAGAGTAGATTTTGATATGCTAACATTGTCAGGGAGTTGGCCACATGGAAGATCAATGCTTTGATCTTCATCCTTGCAAGCATTGTGGAAAACACAATCATCCTTCAGATAAGTGTTTCAAACGCAAGACATTTGCGAGACTAAAGAATAACTGTGGGTGGATTCCTTCTTGGTGATGGTCATCAACAATCAAGAAAATATGTCATTCATATAGACAAATCTAGTCTTGAGTATTGATCCATTTTGCAATGAAAGGATTTGCATATTTTCACCTTATCCCTAATAGGTGGGAACAACATCAACGATTAACAGTCAAGCTTCCAGTTTTGAATTCCTATCAGTCAACCAATAGCAAGCGAGTGTGATTGGTTTGTGGTTTTCCTTAAATCACCACTTAGTAGAAGACTTACAACTTCTACTGGACAACGGTTTGTGGTTTCCCTTAAACCTCCACTTGGTAGAAGACTTTCAACTTATTCTACATCACAATTTATGGTCATCTTTAAACCAACATTGAGAGCACTTCCAATTAGCAGAATACACCAACTTCCAGCTTTAACTAACTTAGGAAATGTTCCGGGAATCATTGAGCCTAGAGCAGGGTTCCAAACTTTGTGGTCATCTTTAAACCACCAAATGAGTTTGTGGTCATCCTTAAACCACCAGATTGGTTTGCGGTCTTCCTTAAACCACCATCACCATTTAGTAGAAGAGACCAACTTCTACTATCCATTTGGTTTGTGGTCATCCCAAAAACACTAGATTTAGAGAGCTTATTCATCCATAAGCATCTACACACTTCCATATTTCAGTTGTCCACTTTCATATATCAACTCTCACCTTGGACTGACATACACCCCTTCAGATTAAGGGGGGGAATGTTGGCGAAACATAATCCGTTAGGGTTACCAACGCAAAGGAATATGAATAGTCACAGGCTATGAACCATCATTAGGAGTCCAAGGGACTTTGGAAGATGAATCCAAAGGTCACATCATTGTATATATGTGTATCATATCTTTAATAAAATAGACATTACACGCTTATCTAAATCGTGTCTCTAACAATTAATAACAAAAAAAGAAATTTAATATCAACTATATATATATATATATATATATATATATATATATATAAGAGATCCATGTTAACTATGGATCTATCATGCCACCATAGGGATATATAAGATGTTTATCATATATATACCATCTTATATATAAGAGGAATCCAAGCTTATTGTTATATATATGATAAACATCTTATATATTGCGATGGAACACACACCTGAGGAAACCCTCCACGTATTTCCCCTCATTTCGAGGATGGTACATGAGGTAAATCGGTTGCAGTTTTGGCAACCTAACCCGACATCGAATGAGGCCCATAATTATCAACAGAGGTAGCCAACCTAGGGACTTGACCCTAAGACCTCATGCTTTCAATTCACAATTCTCAACCACTCGAGTTAACCCACAGAGTGAGGCCCACAATTATCAATCCACTCTGGAGACTTCACCCCGAGACCTCGTCCTTGAGGTAGCCAACCCAGGGAGACCTCTTGCTTGCAATTCACAACTTTCAACCACTCGAGCTAACCCAATCGATTATATATATAGCTCTCTCTCTCTCTCTCTCTCTCTCTCTCTCTCTCTATATATATATATATATATATATATAATATCCATCTTAACTATTAATCTATCATGCCACAAGAGGGATCAAGTCCTTTAAGTTTTGTACTCTAAAATTGGTTTGCATCTCTAGAGATAGGATTATGATAGATACCGAGTTAAGATGGATCTATGGTGCAAGTTTCACATGCATGGGGACACTTATAGCATGATGGTTCTTTAGTAGTGTCTCTTCCTCTAATTTACAAATAACTATAGGTAAAAAAAACATAAAATTGAGAAAAATCATTAAAATAAGTTTAAAAACCATATATAAAAGGTACATCCATGACGCATTTAGACATAATTGAATCCCAAAAAGTTAATGAAACATAATAAACCACAACCTACTATTCAACAATACATTCTACTTTCCTTTTACAACATATCCTATTTGTATTCCCTTCAAAATATACTAATCTTAAAATTACCTTGCCCTACTTCATCAAATTTACCTTGCTCTACTTCATCAAAGTATACTAGTCTTAAAATTATACCCTATCTAAAACCCAAATAGACATCGGAGAACTCTTGTGGATGGGACGAGAATAGTCTAATCGTAATCATCATCACTGTGAAACGTAAACATAATGAGTCGGTAACAGCCTGTCGTATGGCTTCTAAACACAACGGATAATGTGAAATTTTCTTGATAGAACAGCGCTGTGCATGAGAATTGGCGGGAGCTCCAAAGTTGAATTCCACACAAAGACCGGTGAGTGTGGGTGTCTTATTCAATTCGACCTGGCAGTGCGTTATTTTAATGAAGCTGGCAGTCGCTGGGGCCTGTAAACTGTAGCATTGCATACCCTTTTGTACTGCCCTTCATTTTTACTGTTCAACATTTTGCATTTCATTTTTTTTTATATGATGCAGAAATGTTTTATGAACTATTTATGGGAAAAAGACAGTTTCCTTGACTAAAAACCTATCTACTGGGTGATTTTTTCATTAAAAATCTGAAATTGCAAACATTCAAAGCTTATTAATCATATCTAACCAATTTAAGGAACTATTAAAAGCTGACTGTAAGTAGAAATTTTTAGGAGTGGTTAGTACATTTAATCTCCTTACCACAAGTTTCCAAAGTAATAGAATGAGTACACTGTAAAACAAACAATTTTCTTTAATC
>ML780120.1:1317587-1333915 GCA_009831015.1 Picea engelmannii
ATAGTTGCTAAAAAAAACTAAAATATATTTAAAAAACGATAAAATCAGATGGAAGTTTTACCTGGACTCTTCAGCAGCATCCTGCCCTTCCTTTTGACACCACCATTATTTTTTCTTCATCTTGTCAAATTCTTATTTCATTCACCTGTAACACTGTCCAACACCACCATCATTTTTTCTTCATCTTGTCAAATTTTGGTCTCATCCACTTGTAACACTGTCCAACTTTCTTATATGTTGCTTTCATTTGTTTCATATTAAAAAATATTGCAAATTTGTTTCATATGCTGTTTTGGTTTGTATATTGGATTTACCAGAATCAGGTGAAATAAAACTTAGTGAAATCTCCATTATTTAAATTGCATTTTTGAATGTATAAATAGATTTAGTACCATGAAAAATTTTCATGGCACTCAAATTATACAGACTCAGTCACTCAAATCTGAAGTTTCAACAAATTTTGGTCGCATGGAAAACCCTCATAGCACTCAAATTATACAAACACAATCACTCAAATCTGAAGTTCCAACAAATTTTGATGACATTTCAATAAAAATTGATAAAAATATATCCATAAAAATTCCAAAAATTTATCGTTTAAACTAAGAGTTTTCTAAGTCCTCCATTTATTCTTGACTCGATAAAAAGAGTTGTTTAATCTTGTTTTTTCAATTTTCTGAATTTGATTACTTTTTAATTTGATGTTTGATTTTATTTTAAAATTGATTTTTTAATTTTTATTTATTTATTTATAATTAATTTTTTTACAAATTTTATAATAAATTTTGATTTTGATCCAATTTCATGATGATTTTATTTTCAAATTGATTTTTCAATTTTAATTAATTTATTTATAATTAAATTTTAATAATTCTATAATAAATTTTGATCCAATTTCATTCATTTAGAAAAGGTTGAGTACTTGTTTCCATTTGTTATCATCCATACTTTGCCAATTATAAACATAGCAAACGTTATTCCAATCGAATGTTTTTCAAAATATAATGTCTCTAAGTGAATTTTTGGCTAACCTTACCTCTTCTTCATGTCAACTCTCATATATCTTTTAAATTATTCTCCTCTACATAAACACTATATAAACATTAACATCATAATTCCATTAGTATCATAATTTCTTATGTTGAATTTCTTTTGTATGTTGGATATGTGTTGTATTCTTTGTATGTAGATAAATTGTATGATGATTTTATACAAGTTGTATTATAATCTTAATTAATAAATTTGGGTTGAGAAATTTTACTAAATACATAAATATTGATTTAAGATTAATCTTTTTAAATATTGTTTCATGTAAATTATTAATTTGGGGATTCAAAACCTAAGTATTACAACTTAAATCTATCTTAACAGGAAAAGCACGAAAAGGGATCAAACTCATTAAAGTGTAAACTTTTTTATCATTTAATATGAATGAATTAATACATGACATATTGAAATTAAATAGCAAAAAAATGTACACCTCAAAAAATTTGATCGTATCTCTTTACTTAATAAATTGGATTTAAAATATATACATAAAAACATCTATATCATACTCGATTATACAACACCAATAGTAACACCCTGCTGCTCTCTAATAACTAGAGTATCAACGGAGAGAAAAGGAAATTAAGAGGTTCAGTATCGCCAGAGGGACAAGGAAATTAAGATATCTAGTATATGAAGAGAGTGCCGCCATATCATCAAATTCGTTGTTTGAAAAGAAGGTTTTTTTGTCATACCTGTGATAGAAGCACATGCAAGTAGAAGATCTTAAGATTCTTAGACACATAGAAGAGTCTGAGCCTTCTTGTCAACTGAACACATGGAAGGGGTCGTTCACATTCATGCAGTCACCTCTTCATAATTGACAGCCATGTGTCACAGCCTCCTCACACCTCCTCCTTGAGATTAGCAATCCTTTGAACTGTCACCAGGACTACTTGATCCATGTAAATAATTATGGTCACCAATAGACAGCTTATCATTGCTTTCCTACCTCACCCATTCATATGGATCAATGTTTCCTGTCTTAAAGTTTCATGCTAGTGGTAAGGTATATGTTCTGTATAACAGAACAATCATGAGCAATTATCTGGGCCCATAACCTTGCAAATATTCCTCCATGATCACTATCACAATGCTAAACCATAATCCTTGGGCCATGCACCACCTTTTACTTCCCATGACATTACTAGCTCACTTTCCTCAGAGGAGTAATAATCATTAGGTCTCTTTAATCATTAGGTCTTCACAAAATGGGCATCATCAGCTACAACATTATCAAGTTGTGCATGGATCTGTGGGTGTTCTATGGCTGGCAGATGCTTCTTCATCTGCAATGTTTGACGTCCTCTCTGCAAGAAAGATTATCCCTGCAGATCAAGTATGCGGTCTGCCTCAGCTGGATCTGTGTGTTTTGTAACGTGCCCAATAAGACTTTGCTCATGAAAAGTATGCTCACAAGGAAAGACATAAAACGGGGCCATGCCAAAGGTAACTGCAAGGCATAGACACATGAGAAACCAGTTTACTTTTGGAATGTATATTTTCCAATTTCCAAGACGATGCAGTAAGAATGTGATCCCTTCCAAATATACGAAGAAGAACAGACCGGATTCGAACATTTTCTCCAAAGCACAACGTTGTAACGAACTCTGGAATGGGATGGGAGTATATCCTAACATTATCGTCTCTCTATAGTCCAACAACTGTTTTCATCGCTGGCACACGAGCTTTATTTTTATATTTGATTGCATTTACCACTGTATGAAAATGTTATGAAGGAAAGGCTCACGTAGTAGAATTCACCAGTATTTTTTCATGCGAATGGACACCAAATTACCAAGTACAACGCGTCATTATAAAGCGATGACAAGAAACAACTCTATAATTTCATCAAATCTCTGTAAAGTTTGCAAACTCGAGGTTGTCAAACGATCGAGCAGGATTATTATCATCAAACTGATGCACAATGTCCCAAGGCTCATCTTTGCGCTTGAGCATGCTTTCTGAGATCCTCAAATGCTCTTATACTCTTTCCATCAAAACTTCCAGCAAACTGGTGAACATGAAAGGCGAAACACACTCCTTGCAGAAGTAGAAACTCTGGTTCCTTTTCATATAACTCTGATGTCACATGCTCCATGTGTTAGGCAGCGGAATCAATTACATAACACTTTAACAGAGCATAAACAAGTTAAACAAGCATAAACCAAGAACAACAATCACCCAATTGACACAGTGATTTATGTGGAAACCCAACAGGAAATGATATTCGGTATTTTTATTATTCAAGGGAGAATTACAATAGCCATCACACTCTACACCCCTCTCACCTCTATGGGTATGCTCTAACATATAGCATCTCACAAAAGAATGCATGCACATTCTAAATATAGCCGATATGCATGTGTATGTTGAGAAATTGGTATCAAAATTTAGGCTCACCAAGAAGGAATCAAAATTCTTGTACCATTTCATAGGAGGTCTCTGGCCATACAATGACTTCTTGAGTTTGCAAAAAAACCTCTTATTGCGATCCTGAACAAACCCTTCTAGTTGTTCCATATATATATCCTCATCCAAATATCCATGTAGAAATGTTGTTTTAACATCTAGCTGCTCTAACTCAAGATCAAGTAAAACAACTAGTGCTAACACAACACGAACTAAAACAAGCTTCACAACTAGTTAAAAGATTTCATGCAAATAAATACCTTCCTTTTGAGAATACCCTTTTTTTACATGTCTTTCTTTATACCTTCTGACTTTAGCATCAACACCCTTTTTCAATCTGTAGACCCACTTGCAACCAACAACCTTCCTGTCCTTTGAAATTTCTACCAGGTCCCATGTTTTATTCCTCTCTAAGGCATCCATTTCTTCTTTCATAGCTTTTTTCCATTGAGCACGCTCAGATACCTTAATTGCTTCCTGAAAACAACTAGGTTCTCCATCAATAGACACCAAAGCCACATATGAAACATAATTATCATACCTTGTAGGAAGATTCCTAACCTGTGTAGATATCCTTAGAGATGGTTGAGGCATATCCTTAGTTTCCTAGATATTTTCTGCATCTTCATCTTTCTCTTCTGGAACTTCTTCATGTTCCTCCCTTTCTAAAGATGGTTGAGTTTCCAACTGAATTTGTTGAACTTGCGATACCTATTCTTGTCTCACTTCAACATCTACCAGTTCTGATTTTAAGAGTGAGGATTCATCAAATATTGCATCTATGCTTCTAATGAGTTTGTGGGTAGTAGGATCCCACAATCTGTACCCCTTAACTCCATCACCATAACCAACAAAGACATATCTCTTTGATCTAGGATCTAACTTAGAAGATTAATCTTTAAAAATAAGAGCATAAGCATCACAACCAAATATTCTCAGATTTGAATAATCACATTAATGACCTGTCCATACCTCTTTTGGAATCTTATAATTTATTGTAGTTGATGGTGACTGATTTATCAGATAGCACGTTGTAAGAACTAATTCTGCCCACAATTCCTACTACAACTTGGCATTACTGAGCATGCTTCTTGCTCTCTCTAGGAGAATCCTATTCATGCATTCAACAACACCATTCTGCTAAGGAGCATAAACTATGGTCTTATGTCTTTCGATCCAAGCTTCCTTGCAATAGTTCTCAAATTCCACAAATGTGAACTCACCTCCATTATTTGTTCTTAAACACTTGATTGACCTGTCAATGCTATTTTCAACCAAAGCTCTAAATTTCTTAAAAGTATTAAATGTATCAACTTTTATTTTAAGTAAATAGACCCAAACCTTTATGGAGTAATCATCTATAAATGTCACAAAATATGACGATTTTCCAAAAAAAACTATAGGGGATGGTCCCCAAACATATGGATGAATGTAATCAAGGATACCTTTGCTTATATGCCTTCCTGTTTTAAACTTTTGTCTACATTATTTTCCAAAGACACAAATATTGCATAAATTCAAATTCAAAAACTTTAAACTTGGAGATGATTTACGATTAACTAGTACCTTAAGCCATTTCTTGCTCATATGACCCAACTGCTAATTCCATAAACAGACATAGTCACTTTCATTTTCAGATGCTACCATTGCTTGATTTGCTTATGTCCTTCCTTCAAGCTGATAAAGGTTCCCAATCCTCTTTGCCTTCATGACTACTAAGATGTCGTTGGACACCTTCAATACTCCACCTTGAGTTGTACACCTGTAACCAACAGAATCTAGAACTCCCAAAGATATCAAGTTCTTTCAAAGTTTGAGTACATGCCTTACATCTGTTAATGTTCTTACATAACCATCATGCATTTTAATCCATATGCTACCAACTCCAACAATTTTACAAGAAAAACCATTTCCCATAAAAACAACATGATTATCAATAGATTGGTAAGTTGAGAACCAATTTCTATGAAGACACATGTGGCTGGACACACCATAATCTAATAACCAATTCTGATGTTGACGTGAAACATCACAAGTATACAATACGTCATCAACCATACCTAAACCGAAACTTGAACTTGTTTCAACTAAATTATCTTTCTTTTCTTCTTTTGTAGAGTCCTCCTTGGATGCATTTTGTCTATTCCAACAATCCTTCTTGAGATGCCCATATTTGCCACATAACCAACATTTCTACTTACTCTTCTTTCCTTTTGAACTAGACCTTGATGTACCTCTTTGAGTTTTCCCTTTTTCTGTAGATCGACCTCTGACCACTATTACTTCTGCTGATGAGGTTTCTTTACTAGATCTTTTCCTCATATCTTTAGACAACAAAGCTCCCACAACAATGTCATGATAAATGGCATCTGCTGAGCTAAAACACATAGATGTGACCAGTTGATCCCAGGACTCTGACAATGAACACAATAGTCTAACTACCTTGTCCTCATCTTCGTCCTTTACGTCCATACTAGATAATTGACAAATCAGAGTACTGAAAACATTCAAGTGATCAACAATTTATGTACCTTATTTCATTTGGAATCTATACAACTTCCTCTTCAAGAAGATTCTATTTGTCAAGGATTTTTTCATATACAAATCTCCACTATGTTCCACAAACCTTCTATTGTATCCTCTCCAATGATGTTAAACAATACTTCATCTTCTAGACACAAACAAATGGTACTAAGGGCTCTTGCATCCAGATCTTCCCAGTCCTCGTCTGTCATGCTTGTCGGTTTCTTTGACTTTCCTGCAAAATCCTTTTGCAATCCTTGTTGCACAAGAAGATCCCGTGTCTTGAGCTTCTATAGCTCAAAGTTATTCTTACCGTTGAATTTATCAACTTCGAATTTTGAACTTTGAACCTTCACCATTTTTTTCAAAAAACCTCTACCAAATCACAGTAAAGCCCTATGTCAATCTTCTGCTGGGAATTACATTGAGAGATAGGTTTTCGTGCGTGTTATGATATTTCTGTTGAGATATTTCCCAAGAGCATGTGTAAAAGTTATAGTGAGCACTCTTGTTACAACTGGATTTTATTGAGCCCCCAGTTGAGAGTTTCCTAGTTGGTCTATGCTAGAGCCCTGGAGAGGATGGAGATTATCTAAGGGACTAGAGTGCAAAGAAGGAAATATCATCCCTTGTGTTGTGCAAATTGATGGTGAAGAAATTTGTGTGGTTGGAATTACTATTGGAGTCATGTCATTGTGAAATTGTTTCAAATATTGGGTGGTCGTGTGGAGCGAAGTAAACCATAGGATCCATTTCCTCCTTGTGGAATCATAGCCCCAGCTTAGGAGTGGCATGTTGTTGAGAGAACTAGATCAACAGAGCCTACAATTGGGAGGAATGTCCCTTGTACGTAGTCAGTTAATGACATTTTCTCATAAGATAAGTGTTTTGGTCATTGATGTTATTTATTGTTTTAATGTTGTGTGTAACTATTGCGTTTTACTACATATTTTTGTGTTTGAATGATGTTCTGTATGCTTTAATAGTCTGCATTCACGATTTTAAAATTAATATTAGATGCATGAGTTTGTTTATCTTGCTATGTGCATTTTAAAATTGGTATTAGAGTTATGTTAAGTCAATTTGGTAGTAACATGATTCAATATGAGATATAGGTACGTTATAGGTTTGAAGGTCATCTTACAAGATTCAAACCTTGGTTGAGTCAAAATAACTACATTGTCATGATATTTATAAAGCTTCTAGAAATAGTCACTGTGAGAGATTAAGTAATTCCTGATCAAGAAACACTTCAAGTTCACATTATTTCTTTCTAAGTGCTAGAAATATGCACTCCTTGATATGGTGCATTTTTTCCATTTTAAGTTTCAGCATGGCAATATCCATGGCACAACTTGGAACATAGAAATATCAAAACACCCCCATGATTGAATTTTAAGAACAAGCATTTTACTATCTTCTTGAATCTCTCACTAGAGAGTTGAGTGCGATCAATTTGTACCCGGATCCTTGTGGTTCAACCCCAATTCCAAGTACATCCTCTGATTAATCTAGGGATTTCTAGTACATCACATCATTATATCTTGGCGACGTCTATGACAATTCTCCAAAATGTAACATAAACAATATTCAAACTATAAGCTAGGTTCTGAGTTTGCATCAATCTCAATTTTATGTATATTAATTTTTTGATAAGTTAGGGCAGGCTAGCTACATTGCAATGTATCCTTGTTATGAGATTTTTAGGGTGACTGGTTTGTATGCCCTTTATTTATATGTTGGATATGGATACTTTGGGCATGTGATTATGGTCACTATTGGTTTTCAATGTACTCTTTTGATGACATTAATGGATATGGTGGATATTTTAGGATGCCTTTTACATTTTTTTATTTTTATTTTAGGGTGAATGTTTATGTTTAATTTAGGCATGGTTGTTATTTTTATTTTCATTATTTCATGCAACATGTGTTATTGCATGGAAAGTAGTAAGGTGCATTTACAATCTAGGTAGATGTGTCATCTCAATAATATTAATAATTTTTTAATTTAAAAAAAAATTAGGCCATGTGAAAATATAAAAATAAAAAATTGTCAACCATAATATTCAAAAAATAATTAAAAATGATAATAATAATTATGAAACTATAATAAAATAAACCAATATAGATTTATCTTAGCCTCCAATCTTTTAAGCATTAATAGAATTACGTCTTTATTTCTTTTGATCCTTCTCTATGTTTATATGATCCAAAGCTATGATGGATCTATGTTGATAATTAACTATTAATATCATGACTATGTTTCCATATTATTTACTCATTATGTACTTAACTTAACGATAATTGTTGAATGGAATCTTGGGAAGAAATATCTTTGTTTTTCTCAAAGGGTTGAATATGTTAGTTTCCTTCAGTGTTTAAACTTACTTTTGTATTGTACAATTATAAAAACCTTAGGCATAACATTTAGTGTAAACATTTGGTTCTATTACCGAAACTGACTTGAACATGATGAGGCAACAATATGCTCGAGACACTGATTAAACAACAAATTTGGAAATGATTCCATTGTTAGGTGGAGATAATTGTGTCCAATAGACTTGATGGTCTTTGAGGTTGAAATACTTAAGACACCTTTCTATTTGATGACTATGATATATTTTAGGTTGAGCTTCTTGTTTTGCTACAAGAATGGCCAAAGCGATTTGGTGAAATTAACTGAGTCTTGTTTGGAAGAGTGATTTCTCCCTAAGTTTGAAGTAAAGAAAATTCGAGCTTTCTCGAAAGTGCAAGAGGACTTATTAAAGGGGCCTTGACAAACATTAATAAATGAGAACCTAGTGTGGGGGAATATTCTATTTTTGAAGTAATGGTTATTTCCATTCGACAAAAATAAATGGTATAGTAAATCATTGTTTTAAATAATTTACCTTAAATGTCCCTCAGTTATTATGCTAATTATAATTCTTCCTTGTAATTGATTTTCTATTTTCATTTTACAAAGAGTTATATGGTCCAATTCTTGTTTGAGACAACCATAACCTTGTGTCATAACTGTTGATGGTTGCAGCTTCGTGAGACATCCTCTAGGACACGTTCTCCTCTGAGACTAAGTTGAGTCGACCTGTGAGAGAGCTCATGTGTTGGTTGTGCCCATGTGATGGGTGTATTGTTCCTCTCTAGATTGATATGAGACGATGTGTGCCCTTGTGTGGGGTGAGGATGCCCATGATATGGGTGTGTCGTTCCTCTCTGGATTGAGATGAGACGTTGTGTACCCTTGGGTGGGGTGAGGATGCCCATGAGATGGGTGTGTCGTTCCTCTTTGGATTGAGATGAGATGATGTGTACCCATGTGTTAGCTAAAGGTGCCCATGTGATGGGTGTGTGTCAGACTATGAACTGAGTTGTTATGATGTGTGGTATCCTTCCTTGTGGACTCGGTTAAGTTAGGCTTGAGATTGTACTCTAGATGTTTCTCTTGTGGACTCGGTTGAGATAGATATCTGTTGAGAAGGATGTCCATGTGGCTGAGAACATGTGGACATGTCCCTAGTGGTTGTGCACTAGTGGAGGTGTGAAATCCTTGTTATATTGTCTAAGAGTAAGATTTACCTGTAACCCTAATTATGTTGTAAAGGGTATAGGTCAGTCCCACCATGTAAAGATAATTAATATTGTAATTATTAATTATATTTATTATATTATTAAGTAGTACATATTGGCCCCACCATGTAAAGATAATTAATATTGTAATTATTAATTATATTTATTATATTATTAAGTTGTACAGGTTGGCCCTATTGTGCCAATAGACACATCATTTGATGTGATAAGTTTTGTATAAATAAAGGTGAATCTCCATTGAGGAAACACACTTATCTTTGTGTCATCTCATGATTTTAGAAGTTGAGGTCTGAAATTATGAGAATTACAACACCCTCTTGTGTGCTAGGTTTGGTGATGGCTAGGGGATCTTCTCTTGAGAATATAACAAAAGATTGTTGGGTTTTTCCCTTGATTGAGAAGGGTTTTCCTAGGATATTTCTGGTGTCTTTTGTGCATGGTTATTCTTATTGTGATCTTGGTTTATTGTAGCTAATGTATTGTTGCTACAGTGTTATGGTTCAGATAATGCTAAACATAATTCAAAATTAAAATTCATCAGCTTACCATAAAATTCAACATTGTATTAGAGCAGGTCTTGAAGATGACCTATTGCACATTCAAAAAAAAAAAGGTAGTCGTGGAAATTTGAAGGCTACTAGACCCCTGTTGTAGGTGTAAGAAGAGGGTCAAGGATTATTTAGGGTTTTAAGGGGAGACCGCAACATAAAGAAACCCCTCCAGGGTTGTCGTAACACCCTTAACCGCAGACCTAAATCAAAATTGTAGTCTGGGTTCTTGAGGGATATCTGAGGCATGCTCTGAGGTGTCTCGGAGGCAATTTGTTTTTGGAAATGACATCAAGAAACCCAAGGTCAAAAGATCAAGTTTTGAGGGAAGAAGAAAAAATTGTTTTTAAAATGGTTTTGAGGCAATCATTGACCCTTGAAACAACTCTGTTTTGAATAGAAGTTGAAGCCAAATAACATCATGGTATAGGTCTATACTTGGCAGCTATAGGAGTTTGGAAAAGCATAGTAGCAACAAGGTTAATGGCTTGACCTACTGAGAGGAGGCTGCCAACAAGAAGAAGAGCCTTGGTATGCTAAGGGACATCAGCCATAGGACAACTGGGCAATATCTTGAGGTTGTAACCGCTAGTAAAGGAAGTATTACAACCAAGGGTGAGGCTGTAACAACATTGTGACAACAACATATTACAAGTGGGTAATAGGTCGAGCTTCAAGCCTGTATTGAGTAATGATTTAAGGTACAATTTTAGACAAAATTTTATATCATATTTAAAATAGTTTTTGACAGAGTTTAGGCATGTCTTAAGGTTATTTCTATAAAATGATGAGGCAATGAACTACTAAGGGCATCCACACAGATATATATGAAACAAGGATATGAAATAATGCTTTGAAGATTGAAATAAGGCTGAGATGGTTGATTATTGATTAAGGATGGAATAATGTAGAATAGCTTGACAAAGAATGATCAAGAGTGCCTAGGTACATGAAGAAATGTTGTTGAGGTACATGAACATGAACATTACAGGAAGACAAGAAGGAAGAGGGCTTGGGTTTGGTTCCTTTGGCCTTGGTCTGATTGCAAGAATTTACATTTGCAATGGTAATGAATAGTTTGAGTGCAAGAGGAATATGAAGGGAACATGAGAACGTATTAGGGTTCTCCATGATCATCTACAGTTTGGGCGCATGAGATCAATGAAGCACAATTTTGAGCATCCATGTAGAGATCTCTGTCATCATAGGGCATATTGGTTTTTTTATTTCACGATGAGATTACATAGATCATAGAGGTTCTGGGGGTTTGTTCGTTTATTTTCTCCAAGGAATAAAACCCATTGAAGATCTGAAATCGTGGCATGGAGACATGGGGATTGTTTTTTTTGTTTTCTCTTTGTAATTGCAGATAGTACAAGATCGTAGTAATGTGAGTCATATGAGGTCGTGGCAGAGTGTCTGATTATCTAAGGAACATTCAAACAACATCTTGAGGTTGCCAATAGGTGTGCTCCAAAGTGAGATGTGAAGATATGAGGCCATATTTCAAGAATGATCCTTGATGTGACTTTTTAAGTGTGTGCTATAAGTGAACATTATTCAAGGAGACTAGACTTGCAACTAGTAATGTGCAAAGAAAGCAACATTAGCCACCTCAAGAGAAGTCAAGGAATGCTAGCAAGAACGACAAAGATTTCTTCTCTATCTCATCTTTCTCATGAGGATCAAAAGCAAGATTGAGCATGATTGCAGACTAAGGAGTCCAACAAAGTAATGTAGAGTCAGTAAAGGAACTGAGAAGACATGAGACGTCTCCAGGTTAGCAACACAAAAAAAGGAAGATGTTCATCCTTCCGACTTCAGAGGGAGTCACTTGACTTAGAAGGAGTCAAACTATTTTGAGAAGAAGGAAGAGACAATACCTTCTCCCTATTCAACAGTTCAGAGGGAGACAACCATTGTTCCAGTTGCTCCAGTTGATATCCCAAGAGACATTGCAGTAGGCCATAAAAGGCCTTCCTGGGCTCGACAAACCCTGCAGAAGGCATAGGGACATGCAACTTCTCGAGGCACATTCCAAAAGAGAAAGAGACCATAGATATTTTTGAGCTATTTTTCAGCCATGAGCCACATCATTGATACCGAGTCTTCTTGTCATGGGGAAGAAATAGGTCAGCAGGTATGGAAAGATGCCATGACATAAGAGTATCAGTCCATCATGAAGAATGATGTGTGGGATATTGTTCTGAGACCAGAAGGGAAGTTTGTAGTGATTTCCAAGTGGATCTATAATATCAAGTATGCATCCAATGGAAGTGTTGAGAAGTACAAAGAAAGATTTGTATCTAGAGGATTTTCATAGGTATAGGAAATTGATTATGAGGAGACATTTGCTCTTGTAGCCCGACACACTTCCATATGTACTATCATTACACTAGCTACATCTATGGGTTGGAAACTACATCAGATGGATGTAAAGACATCCTTTCTAAATGGTGAGATTAAGGAAGGAGTTTGCATTGAGCAACCAAAGGGATTCGTGTTTCATAAGTCAGCCGAGACAGACTCACTGGATAGCAGCGAAACATGTATTGAGATATCTACGAGGCACAATTGGATATGACCTAAGAAGTGTAGACATGAGATTGCAGGGATATGCCGATGCAGATTGGACAGGGAGCACAGTGGACCGGAAGAGCACATCCAATTGTTGTTTTACATTGGGGTCTGCCATGATTTCTTGGTGCAGCAGGAAACAAAGATCTTTGGCCTTCAGTAGCATAGAAGCAAAGTATATAACATTGAGTGTGGCTTCGCAAGTTCCTGATAGATCTACCATTATTCATTGTGATAACCAGAGCTATGTGAAGCTCTCTGAGAACCATGTGTTTCACGATGAACCGAAACACATTGAGATAAAATATCATTATATCAGAGACATGGTGCAGAGGAAAGTAGTACATGTGTAGTACCTTCCTACACATGAGAAGATTGCAGATATCTTCACCAAACCACTTGCCAAGACGAAGTTCGAGTACTTCCGTGAGAGACTTGGCCTGGTGGAGAATGTCTCCCTAGCTGAGAGGGAGTGTTGATGATTGCAACTTCGTGAGACATCCTCCAGGACACGTTCTCTTTTGAGACTGAGTTGAATCGACCTGTGAGATAGCTCATGTGTTGGGTGTGCCCATGTGATGGGTGTGTTGTTTCTCTCTGGACTGAGATGAGACGATGTGTGCCCATGTGTGGGGTGATGATGCCCATGAGATGGGTGTGTCATTCCTCTCTGGATTGAGATGAGATGATGTGTAACCTTGTGTGGGGTGAATATGACCATGAGATGGGTGTGTCGTTCCTCTCTAGATTTAGATGAGACGATGTGTACCCGTTCGTGGGGTGAAGGTGCCCATGTGATGGGTGTGCGTCAGACTCTGAACTGAGTTGTTATGATGTGTGGTCTCCTGCCTTGTGGACTCAGTTGAGATAGAGATCTGTTGAGTAGGATGTCCCTATGGATGAACACAGGGGGATGTGTTCCTAGTGGCTGAGCACAAGTGGATGTGTGAGATCCTTGCTATATTGTCTAAGAGTAAGATTTACCTGTATCCCTAATTATGTTGTAAAGGGTACAGGTCGGCCCCACCATGTAAAGATAATTAATATTGTAATTATTAATTATATTTATTATATTATTAAGTTGTACAGGTCAGCCCCACCATGTAAAAATAATTAATATTGTAATTATTAATTATATTTATTATATTATTACGTTGTACAGGTCGGCCCTATTGTGCCAATAGACACATCATTTGATGTGATAAGTTTTGTATAAATAAAGGTGAATCCCCATTGATGAAACACACTTATCTTTGTGTCATCTTATGATTTTAGAAGTTGAGGTCTAAAATTCTGATAATTACAACACCCTCTTGTGTGCTAGGTTTGGTGATGGCTGGGGGATCTTCTCTTGAGAATATAACAAAGGATTGTTGGGTTTTTCCCTTGATTGAGAAGGGTTTTCCCTGGATATTTGTGGTGTCTTTTGTGCATGGTTATTCTTCTTGTGATCTTGGTTTATTGTAGCTAATGTATTGTTTCTATAGTGTTTATGGTTTAGATAATGCTAAACATAATTAAAAATTAAAATGCATCAACTTACCATAAAATTCAACAATAACTTAGCTTTAAAAATGCATGATTACTATAGTTTCATTTCAGCTTGGAAGAGATGGATGGAATTACTATAGTTTCATTTCAGCTTGGAAGAGATGGGTGGATGGAATTACTATAGTTTCATTTCAACTTGGTAATAGAGTTGGGAATTACATTGAGAGATAGGTTGCCATGCTTGTTATGATATTTATGTTGGGAGATGTGCCAAGAGCCCGTGTAAATGATGTGGTGAGCACTCCTATTACAACTGGATTTCCTAGAGCCCCGAGTTGAGAGATTCCTAGCTGGTGTATGTGATATCCCTAGAGGGGATGGATATTATTTGAGGAACTGTAGTGCATAAACGAAAATATCATCCCTTGGGTTGTGTGGATTGATGGGGAAGAGAGCTACGTGGTTCAAATCATTGTTGGAGTCGCGCCATTGTGAAATTATTGAATATTGGGCGATTGTGTGGACCGAAACCAACCATAGGATCCATTTCCTCCTTATGGACTCATAGCTCCAACTCAGGGGTGGTCTGTTGTTGAGAGACGTAGAACAAAAAGGCCTACAGTTGGGAGGAACATCCCTCATAGGTAGCTAGTCAATGACATTTTCTCATAAGATAAGTGTTATGGTCACATATGTTATTTATTGTTTTAATGTTGTGTGTAACTACCATGTTTTACTCTATATTTTTATGTTTGAATGATGTTGTGTATGATTTAATAGTTTGCATTCATGATTTTAAAATTAATGTTAGATGTGTAGGTACCATACTTAATTAAATCCAAATTTCATACAATTAAACATATAATTCCTTTCTCATACATAAATAATTCATTCACCATCATATAAGCATAAATATTCAACAGAAATTAAAATTTATCCATAGCATGAAAATAACTCAGCAAATTCATAATTAAAATACCTCCTTCTGATGTTAATTCCCGCTGCTCTGGTTGTCCTTTCCTTGCTTCCTTTCCTAGCCTGATGCATTGACCCAACTTTGCCCAAACCGACTAACCTCCCAGCCAGCTAGGAGCAGCCTGTCCGGCTCCCTAACTCTAGGAAACCGAAAGGAATCCTGGCCCCTGTGCCCAAAACCCCCAGCAACTCGGTGCCCCCTGCAATGATTCACCCAAAAACCAAACTGCTCAAACCAACCAATATCCCACAGAAAATATGCCACAGAAAATCCTCCTGCCCTCCAAATGCTCCCTCAAAATGCTTCCTCCCACGAAAAATTAATCATCCCCCCATTTCCCGTAGGACTATTCCGTCATATTCCCCCTTCACCGACTCTCCTCCCCCTCATTAATTTCCTTATCTCCTCCTTTATTACCTTATCCCCTTATTTAGTATCTTATCCCCCTTCTTTATTATCTTATCCCCTCCATTTAATGTTTATTTCCCCCCCTTCATACGTAACTCTTTAATTAAATAAACTAAAATTATTAAGCCCCTTTAATTCATTACTCAAATATTTAATGAGTCTATTAATTAATTAATTAATCATCGACAGGTATGAACAATTAATTATTAATTAATTAATTAATTAATATTATTAAGAAATAATTATTGTTTAACTCAACATATTAGGACAGTCAGATTATCAAATTAATTAAAATTAATAATCCCTATGCATCTATTTAACCAGGGTTGTTACATACACTCACCCTTCAGGAAACTTCGTCCCGAAGTTAAGGTATCTCATGGTACAAAGGAAAAGAAACATCGTTCACACATTCATAACAATTAACCAACACTATTAGTAAGTAGTCACGAAAAATCATACATACTATGTACATGTACAAGAAATGCATGTGTAGCTAGTACATACAAGTCTCGTGCATGTACTAATCAATAACTATCACCCTTTAGTAATTTATGTATGCATCCAATCCAATCAACAAGACTAGTCTTTTGTAAAAGACAATAAACCAATAAAATGTTTGAGAAATCCTTTAATTACAATTATCCGGTTCAACAATTTTATTTAGACAACTGTGGTTTAGTTACGTAATTATGAATATTCATATATACACATTTTCTTTTTAGAAGGGAAAACATCAAATTTCACCATCAGACA
>ML780120.1:1352994-1384664 GCA_009831015.1 Picea engelmannii
GAAGTGACATAAATGGTATAAATAAATATCATTATACATTCATTTGATACAAGTCGAATTTCAGAGGGAAGAAGAAGTAAAAGAAGGCCGGATTTCAAGGGAGGATGAAGTCTTTTGGTGATGTGTTCTAAGTATCAACAGTTCTCTCTATGAAGTCCAAATTGCTAAATTATAGGAAGGGTAAGAAAATTGCTAAATTATAGGAAATTGCTAAATTATTATAATGTTTTTAGATTTCAAACATTTTATGACTAATACTTAGTTTATAACCATTCTTCATATTAAAATTATTTAAAGGTTTTTCTATTTCAAGCACTTAGTAAATGATACCCGTAATAAAAAGAAGTAAAGGCAACTCTTTTAACTTGAGGCATTTAATAATGTTCAATATTCAGAGCTTTTTGAGCTGCCCCAACCCTTGTATGCTATTCATCTTTTTCAAATCTCCCACAGATAACATTTCCAAAGATGTCAATGTTTCAATACCCAGTAGCTCCTCCAATTCTTTGGACAAGGTTATTTTTAACGTTTGAAGTTTTGCAAGACCAGAGAGCCCTCCTATATTCTTCAGTGATGAACAACCTTCCAACTTTAGTTTTATTATTGTTGTTGGCAATGCTCGAACCTCCACCAGATGAACACAATCCTTTATTTTGAGATGTTGAATGTTGAGTTGAACATGCAACCCTCTTCGCCCTCTTGTATTGGTTAATGTTGAGGTGAACATACAACCCTCTTCATCAATATTTCTCATTGGTAGTTATCTTGATGGACATTCCTCTATTTCTAAGAGTTCTAGATGGTCCATTTTCCCATTGCCAACTTTTTCAAATGAGACAACTTTCCAGTGGAATCGGGCAAACATTTCAACTGGTGGCAAGAGTGGAGCTCCAGTATCTCCAAGCTTCTTAAATGACCCATGGAATCTGGTAGCGTTTCCATGATATTGCTTCCTAAATGTAGGGGCTTTAGATTACTGAGTTCTCTAATATCACTGAACAATTCTTTTAATCCCGGGCATAACATAGACAATTCAAGCAGGGACTGTTGATGTGTAACTTGGGGAGACAATACTTCAATAATCTTGCAAGATGGGAGACACAAGTATTCAAGTGTGGTGATGTTTCCAAGGGTTTTATTAGAGATGCTCAATCTTTCACACTCTTTTATATTCAAATATTTAAGTTGTGTTAAATTCCCAAAGGTTTGGGAATTTGGACACACATTCAAATTGTGACAATAAGACAAGTCAATATGTTGGAGGTTAGTCAATTTCCAGAAATAATGTGGAAGCATCTCCAACATAAAGCAACCAGATAAGTCAATGTGTTGGAGGGTCGTGAAGTATTTCCCGAAAGCCTCTGGAAGCATATGCAATTTTCTACAATTGGACAAGCGATATGTTGGAAGTTCCTTAAGTTCCCGAAAGAATCCGGAAGCATCTCCAAGGAGTATAGACTTAAAAACATAATATGTTGAAGGTTCATTAGGTTCCCAAAAGAATATGGCATATGCTTCAGTCTTGAACAGTGATTTAGCTCCAAGTGTTTCAAGGACTGCAGATGACAGAACTCGTCCGGTAAAGTTTCTAAATGCAAATCACCAGAATTTCCAGGTTTCAAGACAATCTTCTCGAGGTGCTTCAGTTGCCCTATGTACTTTAGAATCTTTAACAGGTGACTAGCAACGATATCAAACTCCTGTAACTACAGTGGTACCTATAATGTGAACATATCCAAAGATTTTTTGACTAAATCTCAACTTTCGTGCATGGTGGTATATGAAGACGAGATACTCAAAGAAAAACATTTTTTGCAATAAAGAAAAATAAAAACAAACTTTTGTCCATAAATTAAATGACTACCAGAGATTCATCTTGCCACAGTGTTTCCAGTCCCAATTCGTCCTCATTTATTTTTAGAACTCTTAACTTCTTCTTCTCAATCCAGGAAGGGAGAGAGGAGTACAAACAATTAAACCAGCATAGCCATATCAATTGTGGTGATTGCCTAACATTGAGTATGATTTACACACAAATTCCTTCTCCGCTAAGCAGCTGCAACCTGCTCGTATCAACTCCCAAACGACTGCAATCCACAAGGTTTTTGATTCCACGCACTTAAAGTATCCCCGGGAAATTGTTAGAACAATATTGACATCCTTGCAAAGTTTGACAATTCAAAATTTAAGAGACTTAATTTTGACATAACAATTGACTATTTTGAAAGGCACTTACAGGTGATTGGGTGTTAAGGTCTTCAACTGGGTGCCAAAGAGGAAGTGGACATCCAGATTCGTTCTTTGCGATGTCTCTTCCCAGGTCTCTAAGGTGGCCGTGCATTCTTATACGATTTTTATTGTCCACCTCCGCAAGGCATTTGTTTTCTAGGTTCCGAAAACCCAGCCATCCACCCCATCTAGATCCATCCCATATTCTTATGGCAGTGTTCCTGTCTTCTACTATAAAGAAACATGCAATGTCTAGGAATATCTGCTTCTCCCGTGGATTGAGACTGTCATAGCTAATTTTCAGACTGTATTGTATATTTGGTGGAAGTGATTGTGATTCAGAGATTTCACGCAATTAGGCTTTCCAATACACCAAATCCTCATTTCCATGAAGAAGCGCCCCGAATACTTTAACTGATAATGGTAACCCATTGCAGACATCCAAAAACATATTAACCTCCTATTGAAATCCTAAAACGGGATGAGACTGGTGAAAGGCATGGGAGAAGAATAGCTCTTGGGATTGTTGTCGATTCAAGCCTGCTAGCCTATAAATGGATGACTCTGGGATAGTTGAGCTTATGAGAACATCCTTATTCTGAGATGTAACTAAAATTAAGCCACCTGAATGAATGACATACTTTACTGGTAACAATAATGCATCCAGATGTTCAATATGGTCTACATCATTTAAAACTATGAGAGATTCATGAGAAGATGAAAGATACCTTGTGAGCATCGCTTTACCTTCATGAGTGTTGTCTATTTCCTCATTATTCAATTTAGTCAACTCGCGAAGAAGTTTCATTTGCAACTTATTTAAGAATCTCGTAGCAACTTTTTCTCTGACGTCAAATAAAAAGCAAGATCAATGGTAATCTGATCTTTGAAGGTTGAAGAATTCTTTTGCCAGGGTCGTTTTCCCAATCCCGCCCAAACCCGTGATTCCCACAACTCTAGCACCGTCTCTTTGATGCTGAAGTAATATTGTTCTTTCTAAATCTTGTATTTTCTCATCCAATCCAGTTGGATATGGGGACACATGAAGGGGTATTTTTTCCATTTTATCCAGCACTCGTTGCATCATAAAGATATTTCCTTCACTTTTTAATGATGTCTGAGTCGTATCGTGGCTTCTCTTGACGACTTTGATAATCAAATGTTTTCTTCTCTTTAATGATGTATGAGCCATATCGTGGCTTCTCTTGACGAGTTTGATAATCAAATGTTTTCTTCTCTTCCATCAAGCACAGGGATCAAGCATACACTCCATACCGAAGATCTGAAGGCTTGACATCGTAGAAGACCGGAAAAATGGTTGACCCCCACTGCAACATCTTGAACATGAACAAAAGTTCATTCAAATACCAACTTGATATCGCACATTCAGGAGAGAAAATTTCTATTTGAACAAATGTTGTTCTAATAGTGCCTTCAATTTGAGAAGTTAATTCGTCTCCTTCCTGCAATTCCTCAGTGTCTAAAAAAACAAGTAATTCGTGTTTGAAAAGGGCATGGTAGAGATCAATAGAAAACCCTTTTTTGACATCCGACCTTGATGATTTATGAACACAAGTTGTCCCCAAGTTGAGATGTCGAGCTGTGGCATGGTTGTTTCACTTGAACAAACTTAGAATGTGTTGGAACAGAAGCTCCTTATAGGGAATCACAAGCCCGCTTTGCTCCAGTGGTAACTTCAACATCCGTTGGTTCGAGTCTGTTTCTGATATTGGAGAAATCCATAAACCACCATAGCTGGTGAAGTTGACACATGCTAAGTTTTGAGGCTTGGATGCTCAGATATACTGTTGTTTGCTCGTTGCTATCAGATTATTGCAATCTAAATGCAGGAAATCAAAGTTTTGAGGGGAGTCGGTGAAGGATAAGACTGTGCAATCGAAATGCAGGAAATCATAGTTTTGAGGGGAGTCAGTGAAGGATAAGACGGTGAGTTTTGAGGTGAGTCGGTGAAGAATAAGATGGTGAATGCAGACATTCACAGTGGACAGACCCATGTGGCAGTTGTTTATTTGTTGTTGTGACAAATACACATGCCATCTATTGATTTGATGTGGACATACGACGAAAGATCCAGAGGAACCTCTCCTTAGAAGAACGCCTTCGGCGTAATTACATAGAAATTTTTGGTTAAGGAAATTAAATGTAATAACCATTCCTAAAAATTTATATTTACAATTAGCTTTTATTATTTCCTTCAGCAATATGATTGGTAAACTTTGAATGTTTTCAATTTCAAATTTACTATTTAAAAATCATCTAGTAAATTTTTAATCAAGGAAACGACCTTTCTTCACATAAATAGTTCATAAAAATGAAGTGCTCTCAAAATTTTGAATAGCAAAATGAAAGATCATCCAAAAGTTTAATCCGTCTTAAAAATGTGAAAGTGAAATTCCAAGCATGATGGTATCGAGAAATTAGGAGACATAATGTGAAGTATACTACAGTTTATAGGCCCCAGGCACTACCAACTTCATTAAAATAACACACTACCAACATTCGACACAGTTCCAGAATTCAACTTTGGATCTCCCACCAACTCTCACCCATAGCGCTCTTTTGTCTAGAAAATTTCACATGATCCCTTGCCGGGCACTGTTTACAAGCCATACCCCTTGGTGGGTACTGTTTACATGATCCCTTGGTGGGTACTGTTTACAAGCCATACTATACGTTGTTAACAACTCACTACAAAAGAACCATTATGACTTTGAATTGGAGATTTATCATATTTTGAGAGGGATCAAATCCCTAGAGATGCTAAAGCGTAAGGAGGTATACATACCCTCTTGATTTGAACTTGTGACTTCTTAGGAGGAAACACATGTTCTTAACCATTAGGTCCACTTACAACACACACACACACACACACACACACACACACACATATAGAAAGTTATATTGAATTTTTGTTGTTGTTGTTAATATACTTTTTTAGAATTTTCTTATATATTTAATTGGTCAATTATCCAATTTATATGGTAAAATAATAAATTGATCCAAGAATAGACATTTAGAACTTATCCTAAAACTTCACCTTAATAAATTTTAATCATAATAGTTAAACCTTAACATAATAATTTTAACCATAATAATTACCCAAGATAATGTATTTGGAGCCTCATTGTAACATCGATCTTCTTTTGAATGAGAGTATCCATCACATCTCTTCTCGGAGATAAGCTAACACCATTCTAGCAAGTCTTTCACTCTATATTTCTATAGTTTTGTACATTTCACTCATTAATAGAAATTGTGTATTATTGTATCTTTGTGTTTATATATATATATATATATATATATATACACACACACACACACACACACACACATTTCTTTATTATATCTTTGCTCTCATTTCATGCCAAAAATAATCTGGATCAAATTTACATGAGGAAAATTGCTAGGCTGCATGAAATACCTAAGGAAATGGTTTTAGATAGAGACACAAAGTTTATTTCAAACTTTTGGAAAGGATTATTTAAAGAATTTGGTACAAATATGAACTTTAGTACAACATACCATCCACAGTCAGATGAGCAGACAAACAGAGTCAATCAAGTAATTGAAGACATGTCGAGAATGTATGTGATGGATATGCCATCTAAGTGGGAAGATTACTTGCATTTGGTTGAGTTTTCCTACAATAATGGGCATCCAACTTCATTGAAGATGAGCCCTTTTGAATCTTTGTATGTTAGAAAATGCAATACTCCAGTGAGTTGGGATAACCCAACAAACAGAGTAGTACTTGGTTCAGAATTGTTTAAGGATATGGAAGACCAGATGGTTAAAATTAAGTAGAAATTGAAAACAACACAAGATAGAAAGAAGATTTATATAAATAAGAATTGGACATCTAGAGAATTTAAAGTGGGAGAACATGTGCTTTTGAAAGTAAATCCCAAGAAGAGCTCGTTGAATTTGGGCAATTGTACCAAGCTAGCAGCCAAATTTTGTGGTCCATTTTAGATATTGGACATAATAGGGTCAGTTGTATACATGCTTACACTACCTACTTCCATGAATGTGCATAATGTGTTTCATGTCTCTTTGTTGAAGAAGTATGTGCATGATCTTGACCGTGTTATTCATTGAAATTTGATTTAGGTGGAGCGAGAATGAAACTTTTAGGTCCAACTAGTGCGCATATTAGATAGAAAAGTGAAAGTGTTATGGAATCAAGTCATAGAACTGGTAAATGAACCTGCTACGGTCCCGGAGATACTACTTGGGAGCATGAAGATGTTATGTAGGCAGAGTATCGGGGATGATTTTAAGGATGGAAATTTATTTTAAAATGTAGAAACCTTGGTGAATATTACTAATCCTTCATATGTCAACTATAAATGTTTGGCAATATTTTTTTTTAAATATTCAAATTTCTAAGTATTTTATATAGTTTTTATAAAATGTTGGCGATTTTTAAGGTAAAATAATTTTATCTTATAGAATTTGGGTGAATCATTTTTAAAATAACAAATCTCATTTTTGGAAAAACCATGGAAAATTAGCCCATGAACGAAATTTAGCCCATAACATCATCCCTGCAGAGTACCCGCAATTTTTTTAATACCTTTGAAGTTTTTTATTTCTCTTTTGTATATGCACTAAGGACAATGCCAAAATAAGGGGGAATGGAATTTAATACCTTGGTTTTGAATCCCCGGATTAATAATGTATTTTGTATATTGATGAGAGGATAGAGTGCCCGAACAATTGAAAAGGTCAGAGAGTTTAGGGAATGTAATAATTTTAATACTTTTAATAATAAATACATCGTTGGTTGTGATATGGACAAGGACAAGAGTTATAGTGGGCTATGATTCCCAGAGAGAGTCAGGGGGGGTTTTGGTTAAAGGTCCGAGCCTTTATATTAATTTATTAATTGTTGTATTCACCCACGTTTGTGATGGGGGTGCGAATGAGGGGTTGCATGAGTCTCTTGGGAGGACCACATCGTGACTTAGCCATCTTTTTTATTTAAACTCTTTTTGTGGGATGGTTGGGGGTTACTTGATGGTGGTTACTCCATTGTGGTTACCAATTCCATTGTTGCTTCATTTGGTTGGTTTCTTGATTGTTGTTGCTTCATTCTTTTAGGTTGCTAGTTTTATTTTGCCACCAGAGTCTTG
Organism: Picea engelmannii; assembly: GCA_009831015.1. Classification (NCBI taxonomy): domain Eukaryota; kingdom Viridiplantae; phylum Streptophyta; class Pinopsida; order Pinales; family Pinaceae; genus Picea; species Picea engelmannii. The sequence goes on from ML780120.1 coordinate 1,360,380, forward strand.
TTCACCATTGCTTTCCTTTTTTCTCACAAGCGATATGGTTGTGGGAAATGGGGACACAAATTGTTGGAGGTAGTGAGCCATGGTTGTTGTGTGTAAGAGCTAATGGTGTTCCGACAAGGTTTTGATTCATGTTTGCATGAGAATGTTTACAATAATGCCAAGATTGTCTACATTTGAGAATATTGGAAGTTTCTAGCATTGAGATTTCCTTACCAGTGGCATTGGAGCCCTAGATCGAGGTGATCATTCTAAGGGACCACGTGGAAGTGAAGGGGGGATCATGCTTTTGGGTTGTGTAGGCTGATGGGAAAGACACCTAGTAAACTGAGATTGTTGTATGGTTGAGAAATTGTCAGAGTTGATTACCCAAACTGGTTTAGGAAAACTAGAATTGGCCTAAGACCCATCCTTGTGGATTCATAGCCCTCGCTCAAGGTGACTTGCTATTGAGATCTAGAAAAATAGTGTCTAAGGTTGGGTGGACCGTCCAACATCTTCAACCAATTGGTGAAATTCTTTAAAAAGAAAAGTCTCTCTATGTTTCTTTGTGATTTATTTTGTTATGTACTTGATTTATCTTTGTGATATGTTTAAGACATGATAACTGTTATTATTTATTGTGCATGACCAATTATTCTTTATTTATTATTCATACACATTTCTTGATATTGCATTTACGTTATTATGTTCATTTTTTTTTATAAGAAAGGTATCAGATTTTCAAAATTTCCTTAAGCAAGTAACTATTTGAAGCACTCGAGCAGTGGATGTGTGAGGCACTCGAGCAGTGGATGTGTCACATATGCTAGTAATAAATTTGGCATGAAAAAAGTACTTTCATATGTTTTATTCTAAACACATAAGTTTTGTATGTTTATGACTAATGAAAAATATGATTCTAATTCATCCACCCATCTTCTAAGAAAATTATTGATTTACAATGTGAAAAAAGGTTGTTGATTTGGAAAAGCTAGTAAATTAGTTGCAAATGACATAAATGTGTCACATCAAGTGTTATTGAAATCTTTGTAAACCTCTCACTGGAGAAGAGGGAGGAGACAACATCCAGTTTTTAGTACTTAGTACTATTGATTAATTTTATTTAGGATTTGGATTTTGTGATTTTTCTTTCAAAATGGGATTTTTTTGGGACTTGTTGGAGGTGCTTTATAATTTTAAAATTGGAATTGCGAACTATTTTTCTTTATTGTTTTTTTAATAAAGGGAATTTTTTTGACAATCATTAATCAAAATGTTTGCATATTTATAATGCAAGTTCTTATATCACACGATGCTCTCTAAAACGAGAGTTATCGACCTATCATTCATATCTAAATTCTAAAGGTAACAACACAATCCAAGCAATACCTTAATCACCTTGAGTGTCACCTAAAATGAAACAAGTTTTAACTCTTGCTAAATTGTTTTTTCTAACATATTTCATTAATGTCTACTTGGCTATACTATAGTCAATAACCTTTCTTGAAATTGAAACAAGTTTTAACTCTTGCTAAATTGGCTTTTCTAACATATTTCATTAGTGTCTACTTGGCTATACTATAGTCAATAACCTTTCTTGATATATTGTTGTAGACTAACTTAATTGAATGTGTGATTTTTTTTAAAAACTGGGACATAACTTTTTTGAATGTGTTGTTTTAAAGATTTTAAAGCAAGTAAAAAAATTTAAATTAATTGTTAAATTTTTTCTATAAATTTAATTTAATTTTTAAATATAAAAATAATTTTTTTATTAAAATAAGATTGAAACTTTTACTCTGTGTTTTTTCATAAGTTTTAAGAACCTAATGAGTTCGACTACATATGGATGTAGTTTTCATGCTTTAACAATTGGTTGTAGCTGAGCAGTTCTTTTAATAATCTTCTGCACGAACAAGAGGGTGTAGGGTTTCACTACTATGAGATGAAATGATGAGTATCTAAGGACAAGCAGAGTCAGTGGTATCCAATATTCACCCTGATACACATATGGGGTGGTGTAAAGGTCGTTGAAATTGCTTTCAAATCCAACAATTTATATACCACTTCACTCAGCGTAGCATTGAATACTGTGCAACAGGATGGATATTGCTATCCTTCAACTATAAGTGGTTAGCTTTAATTTGTCAAAATAAAACAATTTTACACACCTAAGGAGTCAGTTAGCTAAAAAAATATTACCCTTTATTTAGGAAATCAATTTAGCTAAAACAATATTACCCTTTATTTAGGAAATCAATTTAGCTAACGTATTTTGTTTATTGATGAGAGGCCAGAGTGCCTGAACAATTCAAAAGGTCGAAGAGATTAGGGAATGTAATACTTTTAATAATAAATACATCATTGGTTGTGCGATGGACAAGGACAAGAGTTATAGTGGGCTATGATTCTAGGAGAGAGTGGCGGGGGGGGGTTGAAGTTCGGAGCCTTTATATTATTTTATTAATTATTTTATTCACCTATGTTTATGTTGGGGGGGCGAATGAGGGGTTGTGTGAGTCTCTTGGGGGGACCACAGCGTGCCTTGGGCGTATTTTCATTTATTTAAACTCTATTTGTGGGCTAGTTGGGGGTTACTTGATGGTGGTTACTCCATTGTGGTTACCAATTCCATTGTTGCTTCATTTGGTTGGTTTCCTGATTTTTGTTGCTTCATTCTTTTAGGTCGCTAGTTTGATTTGGCCACCAGATTCTTGTTCACCATTGCTTTCCTTCTTTCTCACGGGGGATTTGGTTGTGGGAAATGGGGAGACAAATTGTTGGAGGTAATGAGCCATGGTTGTTGTGTGTAGGAACTATTGGTGTTCCAACAAGGATTTGATGTCTGTGTGCATGAGAATGCTGACAATAATTCCAAGATTGTCTACATTTGAGAATATTGGAAGTTTCTAGCATTGAGATTTCCTTACCAATAGCATTGGATCCCTAGATCGAGGTGAGCAACCTAAGGGATTGCGTGGAAGTGAAGGGGGATTCATTCTTTTGGGTTGTGCGGGATGATGGGAAATAGAGCTAGTAAAATGGGATTGTTGGATGGTTGAGAAACTGTGAGAGTTGATTACAAAAACTGGTTTGGGAAACTAGAATCGGCCTAGGACCTACCCTTGTGGATTCATAGCCTTGGCTTAGGGTGACCTGCTATTGAGTTCTAAAAAAACAGTGTCTAAGGTTGGATGGATTGTCTGGCATCTTCAACCAATTGGTGAAATTCTTTTAGAAGATAAGTCTCTTTATGTTTCTCTGTGATTTATTCCGTTGTGTACTTTATTTATCTCTGTGATATGTTTAAGGCATGCTAGTTGTTATTATTTGTTGTGCATGACCAATTATGATTTATTTATTATTCATGCATATTTATCGATATTGCATTTACGTTATTATGTTCATTATTTTTATAAGAAAGGTATCATATTTTCAAAATTACCTCACGTGGGTGACTATTTAAGGCACTCGAGCAGTGGATGTGTCACATATGCTAGTAATAAATTTGATATGAAAACAATACTTTCGTATGTTTTCTTCTAAACACATAACTTTTGTATGTTTATGACTAATGAAAAATATGATTCTAATTTGTCCACCCATCTTCTAAGAAAATTATTGATTTACAATGTGAAAAAAAGGTTGTTGATTTGGAAAAGATAGTAAATTAGTTGCAAATGACATAAATGTGTCGCATGAAGGGTTATTGAAATCTTTGTAAACCTCTCACTAGAGAAGAGGGGGCATGGAGGAGACAACATCCAGTTTTTAGTACTAGTATTGTTGATTAATTACACCGAAGGTGTTATTTAAGGGGAGGTTTCTCTACTCAGCTTCGTCGTATGTCCAAACGCAATAAGAAGTTTCCATATGTTTATTGCAATCTATGAATCCTCTCTTTCTGCATGTCTTCCCTGTCGACATGGATGGCTCACCGACTCCAAAATCCATCTACATACATGGGCCTCAAGTTGAAACCCAACTTGATGCATCCTAGGCCGAAACGGGCAATCCTGAGGTTGACTTTCAAGTATTTCATGCAGGGCTGAGTTTTTCCACCCACTCATGACCAGTTTTAGTTGGAAATGGCTAGAAATGAAGGGATGGACAGTTTGAATCCGTTGAGCAATAAAAGAGGAGCAAGTTTTCTTCTGAAATAAATAGGTCGGACACAGCTCTGTCAGTCGAGAGGATTTTCCACAAATAGCCTGAATATGTTTTTGTTGTGTCGTGTCAGCAATTTGACATAAAGGTGTTCTGAGTGTAGGGTCTCCATGTGTAAATTCCCTAGCCACCATCTTTAGAAGCCTCCTCAAAATATCAAAGATAGTTTTTAATGATAAGAAAGAGGGGAAAATATTTATGAGTCTTTATCCAAGGGTACGAGAGAAGCCAACGAAATACCCACTTGCAAAGCATAAATTTGACATGCACTCCTACATGTGAAGTAAATTTTTTTATTATTATGATGGATTTTTTTCAAAATTGGTTTTCTGATCACATTTTATATTATTTTTTCCGATTGTTTGAATATTATGTTGATTACAATATTATTGTTTTTTCTATGGTTTAAATATTATGTTAATTAAGATATTTTGGAATAAAAGAAGAGAAAAATTAAGTTCACTAATATAATATGCTCAATTTTCAATATCCTCATATAATGACGATATCCATTCAAATAACAAAAACATGACAATGCTCACTTCAAAATATTCATGATCCTTACCTATTTCATTGTGAAAATGAATTTGGGTAGTTGCATGACCACTTAGAATAGTATTCTCAAATCTTGATCTTTTCTTCTCAGCATTAGGTTTTTAAACCCGTGGGATTGCACATGCCACTGAGATGGGATTTTCCCAACACACCTAAAACCCCACTGTGGAGGTACTCTTTGACTTTGTGCGGTGGAAATCCACATGCAATGCTACTTTACATTCAAAAACATTCTCTTGAGCATATATAAACACAAACTAGGTTACTTTCCATACCGTATATTAGGATTCTAGTTCACCCCACACATTCTTTATAGATTTTACTCTCTGTGATCGCAGGGTTCATGGAATTTTTTTATGGGTTTCCTCTACCCCTCTTTCGATCAGTCACTCAACAATTTTCAGCTATCGCAGAGTTTGTGGCAGTTGTTTCTGGAACTTCCATGACAACGCCATTCTATGAATCAATGGACTATTGGGAAGATGGTGTGTTTGAAGCAATTGAGTGTGAAGGAGGCTATATCAATGGAAACAAGTGTTTATGCATATATCTACCCAACATAAATTAGTACAATATCGAGCAATCAAGAGGTTGAACTCTCACCCATTACACACTTCCAACTCGAAACCGCTCATGTCTACGACAAGTGAAAGAACATTTTTCCATCTTTCACCTTCATGAGTTTGATGGTCGATCCTTGTGTTCTTTTCAAGGTCGCATAGGGATCCAACATATGACCCATCTTCACCTTGATTCCTCTGAAGCTCAACATGTGTCACACAGTAAAATACTGGAATAATGGGAGTCGTTGACTCCATTGTGAGAAATAGCTCAGCCAAAAAACATTTTGATTCCATGTGTCGTGGAGAAAAAATTGCAACATGGACAATGGTGGTTTGAACAACACCACATATTTGAGAAGTTAAATTATATCCCTGTTGCAATTCATGATTGTCCAGAAACACCGTCAAACCATGTGATAGGAGGCGACGATAGAGATAGCTAGCAAACATATTTTTCACGTCGGAGCCGCTATGTCTTATGAAGACATCATGATAGTTGTTACTGTTGGGAGATACAATAGCCGAGATGGAGGGAATGGTGGAGGTGGAGGAAGACATTGTTGATTGGAAAATAGAAATATAAGTGGAGGTGATGGAGAGCTTTGGAAGGATGGATGGAAAAATAATCTTAGATAGCATAATTTTCAGACTTGTGACGGCTTAGGTTGGTGTGGGAATGCTCTATTTGGCGACTTATCTGGGGGTGAATACAAGGTGGAATGGTCTTCGAGTTTGTTTCTCTCTATTTTCTATGAGTTGCACAACCCCAACAATCCTCAAAATTCATTGGTCTTGCGACATGGTTGGTCTCAGCTATTGACCCCTTGATGTTGGACATGAATTGAAAAATTAAGAGTAAGACAAAGAAAAAAAATCCAAAAAAAGAAGACTAAAAGGAAGGGAGATTATTATGAAAGCATCGACGGTGGTATGAGTGAGGCATCCATGAATTAAGATCTATGTTAGGAATGAGTGATTAAGGATACCCATTTAAACGTCGACATGTGTCATCTACAACATTTCCTGAAACCTACAGTGGTCACCTCCAAGTGTTTCCAGAAATAAAGTTGTCGAATTGAAATGCTATTAAGAGGAGGCCCTTTCACGAAATCCAATACTAGAGGAGAGTAAGACACTCAAAGATAGATCATTGGTGGAGTGAGCATTTAAAGCAATAAAGAGCTAAGCAAAAGCCATGACCACTGAGGATTCTCAGATGGAGATGACCATCACTGAAGCAATGCACTCTCGATTATCCTATTTCAGGAAACAATCCTGGTAAGTCTGTTATGCCTACAATTCTCAACATTTTTTCATAATCATATGCAGTGAATTATTCCCAATTATGTAGAAAATGTTTACCTAGCTCAATTTGGTCTTCGAAGGAGTTAAATTTAGAGGTAATTTAGCTACCCAAGCTAGGGAAAATGAAGGAAATTAAGAAAAAAATTTAACTTTATATATTCAAAATTTTAACTTTGATTTCTTCCACATTTATTTATAATTTTACGATGTATATATTTAAAATAATTTTAACTTCATATTATGTTATATTTTTTTTTTATATATTTAAAATTAAAAGAAAAGTTAAAGGCGAGGAGATATCTTAAAATTTTAAGGTTACTGTAGATCTCTTAAAATTTTAAGGTTATTGCATATAAGATTGATAGTTGAAGGTTATATTGGGATTACAAGTTATATTTAAAATTATGACTTTTTATTAAAATACATTTTTATTAATATATTTAGAATTTTAAATTAATTTTTTTAACATATTTAAAATTTTAATTTTTCATCATTCTATATTTAATTTATTTTTTTAATGTATTTAAAATAAAAATAAAATTTAAAAATTGAGTGTTTTTTTTTTTAATTAGAGATAGATATAATATTAATATAATTTGTTGAGGGTGATATTGAAGATTATAAACTATATTATCATATGGTTAAAAGTTAAAGATTGAAACATGAAATTCTTTGACATTTTTTAATAAAAATTTGTTTACCAAGGTTAAATGTTAGAGATGTTTTTTTTTTTAAATAGTTATGAAATAAATAACAACAATACCTTACCATCATAAAAAAAATTATTTTAAATTAAATAAAAATTATGAAAAATATTAACACTCATGTTTTCATCTTTATACTAATACCTAATAGTGGGTGAGTGTTATTTTCATAACTTAGTAACGAACATAATATCTCATCACCATGTATATTTCTTATTATAAAATGAAAATATGGTTACATTATTATAGTCGTTAAGGTTTTAGGGTTTATTAGTGATGCAAGAATGAAGAGCCCATGTTGCAATATCAAAGTAACACATAGTAGAAACTCTTCTTTGCATTGCCCTCTACCTACAACAATGTTAGACTTGTGGTACATACAACAATTGTAAACATCACTCCATCCATGAACATATAACTTTGTATACACAATTCAATGATCATGAGATCAACACTACTACAACTAGCATCATCACACAATTTACAACAAAATAAGAAGAAGATCATCACACACAACTCACTCAACTTTACTTTACAAAATATGTAATTACAATAAGGCTCTTGGCCTTCTTATAAAATCATAAAGATACTTAAGCTACCAAGTCAAAGCCTTCACCTAGTTCTCGTCATTACGAAGTGCTCTTGTAGTGTTTCCATTTTTTGTATGTCTTAGATTGTCAATATGTCTTCAGACAATTGGCCTATCAATTTTTGGCCTAATCCTTCAACGATCTCATAATTATTAAGTAGGTATCCCTTCATATCCCAAATTCATTAATGTTTCATCCCATTCACTGCCACGATACATATTATTCATTTTAAACAAAATCCCATGGTCTTTGAACAACATAACTACTCCAATTCACTTCAGTGTTTCTTTTCCCATGCTTCGGAGTATGCTAACTTTATTTATGATTGAGATTTTGTAATTTTTCTTTCAAAATAAGTTTTTTTTGAACGGGTTGAAGATGCTTTATAATTTTAAAATTAAAACTACAAAATATTTTTCTTTATTGTTTATTTTTTAATAAAAGGAATTTGTTCACCATCATTAATCAAAATGATTGCATATTTCTAATGCAAATTCTTATATCACACGATGCTCTCTAAAACGAGAGTTATCGACCTATCATTCATATCTAAATTCTAAAGGTTGTTCAATCCAAGCAATACCTTAATAACCTTGAGTATCACCAAAAATGAAACAAGTTTTAACTCTTGCTAAATTGGCTTTTCTAACATATTTCATTAGTGTCTACTTGGCTATACTATAGTCAATGACCTTTCTTGCTATATTGTTGTAGCACAACTTAATTGAATGTGTGATTTTATTTTGTTTTAAAAAGAAACTAGGACATAAATTTTTGGAATGTGTTGTTTTAAAGATTTTAATGCAAGTAAACAAATTTAAATTAACTGTTAACTTTTTCCTATAAATTTAATTTAATTTTTTAATATAAAAATATTTGTTTATTAAAATATGATTGAAATTTTTACTTTGTGTTTTTCCTCCTTCGACTATAAGTAGTTAAAGGAAAAAAAACAATTTTAAACACATAAGGAGTCAGTTAGCTAAAACAATATTTCCCCTTATTTAGGAAATCAATTTAAAATTAGACTACCACTTAATTGAATTTATAGTTTTTTTTGGCATTACAGGCCTACTCAGGAAGGATGGACTTTTTCTTGATATTTTTAACCACGAACCTATCACTTATGGACATAACAGACTAATCTTATAAGAGTATATTGCATAGAACCTTTGAAAAATAGGAATAAACACCCTAGGTTGAAAACGTGGATCCTCATGCTATAAGATATTTTTATATTCTCCCTCAAAGATTTGTGGGAATATCTAGAATGCACTATTCCCACGTCATCGCCCATTTTGACATGGCAGGTGGAGTGATGACTCAAATGGGTAGATGCCAGCTGTGACAAGAGCGTCCACTGATTGGTTGTCGATAGTGCAGCACTGAGGTACTTGAGGCCGACCCCACCACCAGCATCGTCATTACCATGATGATGACGCATCATCGACATCATCATGGTGCATCGTTTGTCGAGCGTGGAGATAACGATGACGGGGAAGTTGAACTCAATTGCCTTCACTGGAATCTTATTTTAAACAATGAATCTTTCACTTCAATTATGAAGCAAAGTAAATTAAAACCTTCCAATATCAACACTATTTGTGATTCATCTCAACCCAAGAGAATAAACTTTATATCTTCTACACAAATTCTTTGGTAGACTATTGCTAGTTTAATTACTTTGCAAGGAGGAGATTCAACAATTTTCTCCTTCTAAGCACTGTGGTGAAATATTTTTTTTTTACAGTGATACACACTTTATTTTCAAAAGACACTCTTACTTATGTATTCAATACCATAGTCTAAATGTTCTAGGAAATGAATTTTTTCTAGCGATATTTTTTGGGGATTTTTGCTCAAAATCAGGCGAGAAATTGTTAGATCTGCAGATATGAATGGTTATTTCTGTATAATCCTAGTGCTTCAAGAATTTTTCAACATGTGAATCCATTTATACATTCAGAAATAGATTTTAAACAACAAAAAATAGTGATTTTGTGTAGATTTATGTCATGAGATTCCGACAAAAAAAACTATTTCGTAGAACAGTGAAACAATGTTATATTCAATGTGTGCATTACATATTTGGACTGGAAAACATGTGACTATATTTTATACACTCATTAGTGGAGTCCACTAAAGTCCTATGTTTGAGATCACTATCTTCCCAACATATAGGATTTGAAGTTGACTTATTCTCCAATCATTAAATGACAATTGTTGCCACATGTTCCTATTTTGGGATGCTTCACTGCATAAATACAACCCTTGAGATCACTCTAAGATATCTAGTTGATTAGCAATGCTCATTCTAAAGAGTTGTTGTCATTTCTAGTAGTCATTGGCCTTTGCGTTTGTTTTATTAGTTCCTACTAAAGTAGGGACTATAGTTTTTGCTTTGTGATTAACTCCTTTTGACTTTTTACTATTTTCTTCTTAATTTATCTATCAATATTTTAGTGTTTTCTTAAAAAAAATTATTAATATTATTTATTTGAAAAAATAATTTATTTATTTATTTTTCATTTTAATAGGTTGAATTTTTTTATTGATTAATATGTTCTAATGGAACTGAATTGCCTTTGTGTTTACTCAATATGTTTTGTATTGGTTATAAAAGAAAAAATCATTAAAAAAAACAATTGCAATCAGAGTGTTGAGTAAAGCTAACATTGTTGCCCATTGTTATCTTATTAATCCATAATCCCAAGAAAATGTTAGTCTTCTGAATTAACTACTAACATTTAGCCCTTATTTATTTAAAAATGGTGTCTCTATTGAATTTATGGAGTCTCTCTCAGAAATAGTTTCCCATGACAAGTGAGTATCATGTTTTTGACACCATACTAGTCTTAATCGAAGCATGACCAAAGCACAAAACTCCTCTTCCAAGCTATTTTGCTCCAAATTCTATCATTTTAACAATCTTCTACATTTTCATATAAATAACTCTACATCATTGACATTTTCCTCTAGTTTCGTTGCTTAATTTACCTTCAATGTCCCTTAATTATTATGTTGATTATAATGTTTCCTTGTAATTAATTTTATGTTTTGATTGTACACACAACTATCCTGTCCAATTCTTGTTTGAAGCAGTAACAACCTTATGCCATAGCTTTGCTTTAAAAATGCATGGTTGCACAAATCAAATACTCACAGAGGGTTTGAAGGTCATCTTACAAAATTTGAACCTTGGTTGAGTCAAAACAACTATGTTGTCGTGATATTTATCAAGCTTATAGAAATAATAGGTGTGAGAGATTAAGTAATGCATGATCTAAAAACACTTCAAGTTCACATTATTTCTTTCTAAGTTCCAAAAATATGCACTCTTTGATACTGTGAATTTTGTCCATTTTAAGCTTTAGCATGGCAATAACCATGACACATCCTAGAATAGAGAAATATCAAAACACCCCCATGCTTGACTCTGAAAAACAAGCATTTTATCAAAACACCCCATGCTTGACTCTGAAAAACAAGCATTTTATCAAAACACCCCATGCTTGACTCTGAAAAACAAGCATTTTACTATGTTCTTGAAGCCATCATTGAAGAGTCAATTAACAAATAATATATAAAATGGAATCCACCATAATGAACCTTCGAAGCGAACAAGGGACATCCTATCAAAAGCAACATGAAAAGACAAAATAGATAAGGGAAGAGAGATAAAAATATAGAGATGCTAAAATGGACATTATTGAAATGTGTTCTATTATATGTGCCTTCAACCCAACAAAAATATGTTTAATTATGTTCCTTCAAGCCCAACATGTTGAGGTGCATTCACACTTTGAGTTATTTCAATGGTAAAACATGTTGTGTGATGTTACATCAAGCCCAACACAGTGAGGGTGTTTGAGTTTCCAAATAACAAGTTCTTAAATAAAATTTAGTGTGTCATGCATGTTCAATTCTAACATATTGGGTGTTTTCCCTTTTCCAAATAACACATGCTATGTGAGTAGAGATACGGAAAAAAAAAGTGCATGAGGGATGATTCGGTGTAAAAATAAGTGTAGCGTGGTCTTTCTTATAGTTTCTTCATATTTTCCGAATACATTTTTGTTTGCATAAATAATTTGAAATGCAAAATCTATTTTATATCCTTTTGCAACATATTTGTGCTTTTGTAAGAAACCCTTACCAACCTCATTTTACTCCATTTTATGGCATTTTAACAATCTTCTATGTTTTCATATAAATAATTCCACATCGTTGGCATTTTCATCTAGTTGCGTTGCATAGTTTATCTTCAATGTCCCTTAGTTATTATGCTAACTATAATGCTTCCTTGTAATTGATTTTCTATTTTCATTTTACAGAGAGTTATCTAGTCCAATTCTAGTTCAAGAAAACCACAGCATTATGTCATAGATTGGCTTTAAAAATGAATGATTACAATAGTTTCATTTCATCTTGGTAACAGAGTTGGGAATTAGATTGAGAGATAGGTTGTCATGCGTGTTATGATATTTACGTGGGATGGTGTCCCAATAGGTTGTGTAAAGGATATGGTGAGCACTCATATTACAATTGGATTTCCTAGAGCCCCCAACTTAGAGATTCCTAGTTGGTCTATGCGAGAGTGTAAAATCCCCACTAAATTTTTTTGGAATTTTTAATCTCAGTTTGTAGAGTAGATACTTCATCAAACAATTTGTTGTGAAGGTTATTAGATGTTTGATGATGTAGAGGTGTAATGATAGTTTGCATCCCCTTTTAAATATATACTCAACATCCAATATAAATACATAGAACAACAAACCAAATACTAAACACTCATTCTAGTTGTGAGTACACTGAATTCCTGGCATTGTAAACTCAAGATATTTATTGCAACAAACATTTATGGAAGCCAAGGTACAATAAAGACATCAGTAAATAGTGAAACAATGATTAATATAGAACCTGGTATATATTATGTTGAGGTTTACAAGACTATGGGTACCAAATCGTCCCAACAAAGAGAGTATAGTTACCCAAAATTTGTAGGCAGCCTGTAAGTGACAACCACCTATTTCATAGTTCTTCAAACAACAAGACAATTCGTGCTAGCAAACAACACCAACTAGTTGAGGTTCCTCCTTCAACACTAACTCTTCCCTCACTTCTCAATACTTAGTCCAAAATTAAGATGGCACTGTCAGCCACAAGGAATTTCTCTCGGCCAGTGTATAGGCTCAGCGAGCAACCAAATAACTCAATCTTAAGACCCAATGATTTACCCAACTCAAGAAATTCGACCAGCAAGTAAAGAACTCGACCCAACTTATATAACTTGACCCAGTAAGTAAAGAAATCACCCCCCAAGAGAATATATGACCCAAATTCAAGAGGAAACTTGTCCTCTTAATGAATAACTCAACCCAACACAGAAAAATTTCCCTCAATGAGAAGATGCGGTCTGGCCTTAAGAGATTCGACCCCTTCAATCCAAACCCAACCACAAACAATGAAGCTCCATCGCCACAAACAATGAAGCTCCGCCGCCACAAATAAAACTTAGCCACAAAAATGAAAACTTTGTTGCCAAAGAATAAATACTCAACCACACTGAAGCACAATGGAGAAACTTGTGTGATCTCCTCCCTTCGACCAACTAGGGTGGATAGTTTCACCATCGAAACCAATATCCAAAACTCTCTAGGGTTTTTCATCCCAAGAGCCAAAGCCACAAGAGCTCTCTCAATTCGTTTTAAGAAAATAACAAGTTAATAATGAGAGAGGGCACCCCTCATTTCCTTTATATGTCTCTGTTTACCCTTTTTGGGACCCTTTTACCCTTTTAATAAATTAAAGTGACTTTATAAACTTTAAGTCACTTAAAACACCTCTTTTTATTAATTACTCGATGTCACTTTTAATAAGTTACTTTTCCACTCCCTGGACATTAAATAATTAATTAATTCCCTTTTTCCACTGACTATAGCCTATGGGAATCACTTAGGCTACTTCATCAATCTCCCAGAGAGATCATTTGGAAAGGGACATTACAATCCTCCCTTCCCGATATTGCTTGTCCTCAAGAAACTGCAAGTTCAAATGCTTCAAGATCTGGTCGGTCTCCCATGTGGCATCATCTACTGGAAAATCTCTCCACCTGATGAGGTATTCTCAGATCACCTTGTTTCACAATTTCCTTTCTCGGACCTCCAGTACCTCCTCAGGAACCAACACCAACTTCCCCTCCTCATCCATTGGAGGTAACTTTGCCGAAGTAGTGAGCTATTTCCCCAATGCCTTCTTGAGGCACGAAACATGAAACACTTTGTGAATTTTACTCCCCTCCGGTAACTCCAGCTCATAGTCTACCTCTCCAATCCTTTGAACCACTCTATAGGGGCCATAAAAATGGGGCTTAATCTTTTCATTATAGTCCTCCCTTCATCAATATCCTAGAGAGATCATTTAGAAAGGGAAATTGCAGTCCTCCCTTCCCGACATTGTTTGTCCTCAAGCAACTGCAAGTTCGGATGCTGGAAGATTTGGTCACTCTCCCATGTGGCATCCTCTATTGGAAAATATCTCCACCTAATGAGGTATTCTTGGATCACCTCGTTTCACAATTTCCTCTCTTGGACCTCCAGTACCTCCTCAAGAACCAACACCAATTTCCCCTCCTCATCCAATGGAGGTAAATCTGCTGAAGTAGTGACATATTTCCCCAATGCCTTCTTGAGGCATGAAACATGAAACACCTTGTGAATTTTATTCCCCTCCAGTAACTCTATCTCATAGGCTACCTCGTCAATCCTTTGAACCACTCTATAGGGGCCATAAAATGGGTCTTAAGCTTTTCAACACCACTTTTCTTCAAGGAAGACTATCTGTATGGTTATAGTCTAAAAAACACCAAGTCCCCCACCTCGAAAGTCCACTCGACTCTATGTCTATCTGCATAAGTCTTCTATTGATTTTGTGCCACCTGCAAATTGTTCTTGAGAGCCTTGAGAATATCTTAGCTCTCTTGAATCCAATCCTTAGCTTTGGGATCCCTGCTATCCCCAAATTCCAAATAAAAAAAAGAAGGATCATCATAGCCATATAATGCTCGGAATGGTGTCATGCCGATGGACATATGATAAGTGGTGTTATAACAGTGTTCCCCCAAATGAAACCACTTAATCCATGCCTTCTGCTACCCAAACATGTATTTACATGGATACCGCTCGAGCCACGTGTTCATGATCTCTATCCGACCATTTGTCTGAGGGTGGTAACTAGTGCTAGGAGTCAACACTTTTCCATCCAACCTAAACAACTCTTGCCAAAATTTACTAAGCAATCTAATGTCCCTGTCACTGACAATATATTTCGGCAACCTGTGGAGTCTCAATACCTCCCTAAAGAACAACTATGCTACATGTGATGCCTTGTATTCTGAATACATGACAAATAAGTGTGGAAACTTGGTCAACCGATCGACCACCACATATATGCAATCTCTGCCCTATACTTTTGGAAGACCTGTGATGAAATCCATGGATATACTTTCCCACTTCTGCTCCGAATGGGAAATGGTTGTAGTAACCTTGCAGGATGGGTATTCTTTGAATTTCGCTTTTGGAAAGTCACACACTCCCTCACATGCCTCAATACATCATCCTTGAGTCCCTTCCAAGTGAACCTCTCTATGATCTTCCTGTAAGTTTTAAACTACCCTTGGTGCCATCCCAAAGGTGTATCATGCATAGCTCTCATGATATGCTCCTTCAGTGTAGATTTTGGGACTAAGTATATGTGGTCTTTGTATTATATGATGTCAACCACCACTTTGTACCTTCCATCCTGTACACTACGGTCCATCAACTCACAATCAAATTTGTTCGTGGAATAATCCACCAAGAGATGAGATTTTCGATCAACTAAAATCTCCACAAGTGAATATATCTCTGGTTTCCTAGAGAGAGCATCAACAACTGTATTTTTCTTCCCCTTTACATACTCAATGTTGAATTCATATGTCTGCAATTTTCTAACCCACCTATGTTGTCTTTCATTCAGGTCATTTTCCCCAAAAAGTGTCTCAAGTCGTTGTGGTTGGTCTTAACCACAAATTTTCCACCTACCAAGTATTGTCTAGACTTATCCAAGGCATGCATGACGGCGATCATTTCCTTGTTGTAGATGGAGTAGAGTATCTTTGACTCTATGAGTTTCCTTCTATCATATGCTATCAGATGCCTCTGTTGCATCAAAACTGCTCCTATCCGCTCACCTGATGCATCACACTCAAGCAAAAAGGGCTAAGTGAAATTAGGAAATGCTAGAGCTTGGAAAGTGATCGTCACTTCCTTCATCCTATCGAATGTCCTTTGATCCTCCCATGTCCACATAAATGCTCCTTTCTTCATTAGATCTATGAGTGGTGCAACCAACTGCGAAAACCCCTTCACAAATCACTTGTAATAGCTGCAAATCCCAAAGAAACCACACAAGTGTGTAATATTTTTGGGCGGTGGCCAATCTAGTATAGCATGTATCTTCTCCTTATGCACTTGTATCCCATGAGCACTGACTATGTGACCCATGTATAAGATCTTTGTCATTCCAAACTCACACTTTGACTCCTTGGCATACAATGATTGTTCCTCCATGATGCTCAGGATCTCATCCATATGCTCGAAGTGTTCCTCCCATGTCTTGTTATATATCATAAGATCATCAAATAATACCAACAAAAAAAGGTGGTTGGTGCATTGGTCAACCCAAATGGCATGACCAAAAACTCGTAATGCCCATAATGGCATCTGAAAGCAGTTTGGGGAATATCCTACTCTTGACTCTAATTTGGTGGTACCCCGATCGAATATCAATATTCGAAAAATACACTTCTTTGTGCAACACATCCAAAAGATCGCCAATCCTAGGAATAGGGTATTTGTTCTTGATCGTCTTCTTATTCAACACTCTATAGTCAATGCACATCTGCATTGTGACATCCTTCTTCTTCACCAGCACTACAGAAGAAGCATATGGACTAGAGGTAGGCCTTATGTGTCCCATATCCAACAGTTCCTTAATGGTCTTCTAAATATCATCCTTGAATTTCTTTGAATGTCTGTAGGAAGTCGTGATCACAGTTTTTTCTCCCTCTTCCAATTCAATGGTGCGCTCAAGTCCCCTATCTGGCGGTATCCCTAGAGGAATTTGTCCAGAAACTTGATCATGTTTGCTCAACAGTGTCTAGATGTCTATATTATATTAATGGTTGTTGTCAGAAGGTTTCTCAGTAGCGATCAAACACTCTGCTGCATAAGCGACATCCCCATGTCTGAATATACCCTCCATTCATTTGGTTGAGACAATCCTGGGAGAATAATTTGACATGCCCCTCAAAACCACCTTCCTACCATCCTCTTCTTTGAACTCCAACTCCATGGATTGGTATTCAATCAAATGCGTTCCTAGGGAAACAAGCCATTGGACTCCTAATATTATATTGGTTTCTTACAGCTCAAATATATAGAAATCATCGGTCACTTTGTAGTTTCCCAATGCTACACATAATTGTGGTATATTCTGTGTACAAGGCATAATGCACTTACCAGCTACCACTACATCAAACCCCTCAAAATACACCGTAGAGATGCCCCTCTTAGCCACCAAGGCTGAGTTGATGAAGTTGTGGGTTGCCCCACCATCAATCAGTATTGTGACCTGTTGACTGTGAACTACACTACAGATCTTGAAGGTGTGAAATTTGGGAACACTCTATAGAGTGGAAATAGCTCCACTCTTGACCTCCTCATGTGGTTTCTCATCAACTAATTTATCCTTCCCATTGTCCTATGCTTGCTATGCTTCCTCCTCCTCCTCCTCCTCATTATCTGAGAGTACCTCTATATAATGTGCCTTACCCTTTCCCATACACATGTTTCCAGGTTCCCAAGGGTTCTTGTAGGTGAAACAAAGATTCTTTCTCCTCAAGTCATTGTGAGTTGCCTCATCCATCTTCTCCTTACTAGTTCCCTCTTTCTGAAATGGTTTCTTATCCTTTCCTTTGTGTGGAATGAAAGGTTTGGAAAAAAAAATTGTCTTTGGGATTGCATCCTCCGTGTTTCATGTCGTGATAAAGGCATCCTATAGAGTCTCGGGTTTGAAGGATTTTACCCAACCACACAGTGACTCAGATAAACCCTCCATGGAAAATATCACCAATATTTTCTCTGATATATCTGTCACTATGACTAGCCTATAAAACTCAGTGATGTAGGATTTTGGCGTCCCAACCTATATGAGTTGTGCCAACTCTCTGAAATGTATCTCTGGATCCTTTCTGTCAAACCTCTCCATCAATTTATATGTGAATTCTAGGTAAGAGGTAACAACGACATTTCCCATAGTGACTAATCCATGATACCAACACTCATGGGCCTCCCCATCTAAGTGAAAAGTAGTGAATTTAATTGTTTATGCCTTTGACATGATGTTAAGCTGGAAGTATGTGTCTAATTTCTAAACCCATTCTCTAGTTGTGCATTTGTTCGAACCCTCAAAGGAGGGGATGGTGAGCTTCCCAATCTTCCTCATCAGATCAATGTTATGTTGGCACATGTTGACCTCCCTCGGTCTATTCTTTTACTTGATATTGCAGTAGTCTTGTAGTGACATAGCCGCCTAAAAATCCTCACCAAGTGCTTGGTACTCCCTCCAATAAATATCAAAGATCTCTCCATGTCCTTACTACCCTTGATTCCATGTTTACTGGTTCCTCATGAACTGAGGTGTAAGAGGCATGGGAATTATTATACCTATGGTTCTAGTTCCAACTTGTGTGGGAATATAGTTTTTGTTTCCCTCTGCATGGTTCCCATTGGAGCCCTCTACACCATTGTTTCCCCTATTGTGTCCATTACCATTGTTACCCCCATGGTTTTGGTTTTCCTGGTTACTAGTAATCAACTTTGTCAATAGTTGTGCTAACTGTTGTTTCCCATTGGCTAAGCCCTCTAAGATATGCAAAGCCCTGTCCTCATTGTTGCCCCCCATGACTTCTTCTTGCTCTTCCTCTGGTTGGTTCTCTTCTACTTCTTATTCTTGGTTAAACGTATTTTTTTCCTTCCTTGCCTCCTACTTCTGTAGGTTATACATCCCTATTCTTCTCCTTACCTCATGAATCAATAAACCCCCTCAGGCTGGCAAGACTGTGGCTCTGATACCATTGTAAAATCCCCACTAAAAAATTTTAGAATTTTTTATTTCAATGTTGTAGTGTATATATTTCATCAAACTATTTGTTTTCAAGGTTATTATATGTTTGTTGATGTAGAGGTGTAATAACAGTTTGCATCCCTTGTTAAATATATACTTAGAATCCAATATAAATACATATAACAACAAACCAAATACTAAACACTCATTTCAGTTGTGATTACACTGAATTCCTAGCACTGTAAACTCAAGATATTTATGCAACAAACATTTATGGAAACCAAGGTACAATAAAGACATCGGTAAATAGTGCAAAAACTATTAACATAGACCCTAGTATATCTTCTGTTGAGGTTTACAAGACTATGGGTACCAAATCGTCCTAACAAAGAGAGTATAGTCACCCCGAATTTGTAGGAAGTTTGTAAGTGACAACCACCTATTTCCCAGTTCTTCAAACAACAAGACAACTTGTGCTCGCAAACAACAACAACTAATTGAGGCACCTCCTTCAACACTAACTCTACCCTCACTACTCAATATTCATTCCACCATCAATATAACCCTGCCAACCATAAGGAATTTCACTCAGTCTATGTAGAGGAACAACCGACAACCAAATAACTCAGTCTGAAGACCCAATGCTTCACCCAAGACAAGAAATTTGACCAGCAGGTAAAGAACTCGACCCAGTTGATATAAATCGACCCACTAAGTAAAGAAATCGACCCCCAAGAGAGTATATGACCCATCTTCAAGATTAAACTCGTCCTCTTAATGAATAACTCAACCTAACACAGAAAAATCACCCTCAATGAGAAGATGCAGTCCAACCTTAAGAGATTCGACCCCTTCAAGCCAAACTAAACCATAAACAATGAAGCTCCACCACCACAAAGAAAACTCATCCACAAATATGAAAACTTTGTTGCTAAAGAAGAAATGCTTAGCCACATTGAAGCACAATGATCTAGGTGGATAGTAGTGTCCAACCACCTATTCCACTGGCTCAAAGACCAGTTTCCATTTTGGCATTTTTTCTACATTTTTTCGGGTCCTAAACTTTCGTGGTCGTTTTGAGGCCCTAAACAATATTTTTTTGGCGCATAACTGTCACAATAATTGCTTTAGCCAAAGTGTGATGAAAAAATGTGTATTCCTCATATATTTCTTTCCAACGAGCTATCATTCACCTAAAATAAATATCATATACAAAAGTTCCGACCCTGGGAAGTTGATGTACCAACTTACCCCATCATGGCTCACATGACTTTTGGCGCTTCATCTCCTAGGGTTAGTTTTTTTTTATGTTTACGGTTTTCTCATTTATGCTTTATGTTGAAAAGGAATTTGGAGCCTCATTGTAATCAGCTTTTGGTGAATGAGTGTAGTCAAAACATCTCTTCTAAGAGGTAAGCTACCACCATTCTAGCTAGCTTGTGTGTTTTTGCATTTACAGTCTTTTGTATTTCAGATAGTCATTAATAGAATCTAAGATTTACTGTATTACTATGTTCCTTTCCATATATATGTGTATTTCTTTTTTACAACTCTGTTATATTTATTCCTTCATATTGTTCCTAAAAAATAATTTGGATCAGTTGTATTAGAGAGGTATGCTCCTTGTTGTTCTTAGTGCATGTCCCCAATGAGGTCAGGGTATAGAGAGTTGGGTCTCGAGCTTGTCTCTATTGAATAAAAATGTTATCGCATGCCTAAGAAATCTTCCATGGCAGAAGAAAATGGGGATGACGGGATAGGATATCCTTTCAAATTGTTGCTCGAGGAATCCCTCGCACGACAGAGGAATGATATGATAGATAATCTTTCCCAAATCCTTTGAGGAATGCCGACAACAACGGAGGAACCTTCAACCAATAGTCACTTCGGAGGTGCGACACCCTTCAAGGTATAAGTTAACTTTGATATTCCTTTATTTGAAGGCCAGATAGACGTCGACGCTTTGGAAAATTGGTTAAATATGCTCGAGGGTTATTTCTCTATCCACAATTTTTTCAATAGTGAAAAGATCACCTTCACGCTCCTTAAGGCCCTTCCCCATGTCAAATATTGGTAGGATATTTACTATGAGAAACATGTTGAGGATGAGTCTGTAATTTTTGGGTGAGGACCCACTTGGGAGGATTTTGTTGATTCCCTCAAGTAACAATATTACCCTCTTGAAAGTTATGATGAATAGTACACGAGATGGACCACACTGCGCCAAGAGAGAAGCGAAACAATGTCAGAGTTCACCAATACTTTCCATACCTTGCGCACCAAGCTAGGTATCAAAGAATCCAAGTGATATATGGTCCTAAAATACCATTGGGTTGTGCATAGGTACATCAAAACCTAAATGGAGTTTCTAGACATCTCGTCGTTGGGAGTCGCTTACTGATATGCTGTAAAAATCGAGCAGAAGTTCAAGCAGCAGAACAAGAAGGAGTTCTGGTATGCAAATCCACAATAAAAAAATTATGGTAAGGGTGGCCCTAACTCCCAATCCAAAGGACAAAGAAAGGATGGTAAACCCCGGGATAACCAGCCCAAGCCACCAACAAAGAAGGGAAATGGGAAGTTGAAGGACACTTGAAAATGGTGCGAGTTCCACATAATCCCTTGGCACAATACCGATGAATGTCACTCCAAAAAATATTTGTTGGCTGAGAAAAAATCCCCAGGGTCAGATGTTGACATAGACTATGATTCAGAACCAGAAAATGGAAGACAAATCATTGATGTAAAATCTAGTGTAACCATCGCTACCAAAAAATTCCAGCCAGAGGAACTGGAGGAGCCTAAAGAAGGGGATTTCCTTTTCCACTCATAGATGTGGGTGAAGGAAACCCCACTCCATTTCATTGTTGACAGTGGTATCCATATGAAATTTATCTCAGCTAAGGTTTTCAATAGGTTAAACCTGACAACGATGCCACATCCTCAACCATACACCATTGTTTGGCTCAGCCAGGGATGGGACATCTACATCAGCCAACAATGTCACCTGCACTAATATAGCATCAAACCCTTCAAAGACGAGGTATTGTGTGATGTATCCCCCCTTGAAGTTTGTGATGTTTTTCTAGGAAAACCATAAATGTGGAATCGTCATGTTGTTTATGAATCTAGGCCCCGTAGTGTCATTATTACTTTGGAAGATCAACTCTACAAGGTACCATAGGTAGTCCCAAACACTGTGGTCTCTTTGATCTCAACGAAGTAGTGTAGAAAGGTGGTCTCTCAAACCGGGATATGTTTCCTCTGTATGGTTCGATTGGGAGGTGAACAAAAGGTCACTGCAACCGCCAAAACCTCTGCATGGGGTCTCTTTGCCCAACAACAACAGGTAGACTAAATAGTAGAGGAGTACAAGGACATATTTTCTTCGCCTACTGGGGTGCCTGTGCACTGTCAGGTAAAGCACTCCATTTATATGACACCTGATGCTCCTCTTCCTAACGACCCTATATACATGTGTTCTATTACGGAGAATGAAGAAATCAAATGCCAGATCCAAGAGCTAATTCTGAAGGGCCACATAAGACCAAGCTCCTCACCTTGTGGGAGACCAATTGTTTAGGTACAGAAGAAGGATGGGACATGGAAACTTTGTATTGATTACAGAGCCCTGAACAAGATCACAGTCAAGAACTGGTATCCAATTCCCCATATTGATGATCTTATCGATTAGCTCAAGGGAGCCAAGTTTTTCAGCAAGATTGATCTGAAGTCAGGCTACCACCAGGTGTCAATTGAGAAAATTGATGTGTGGAAGACATCATTTAAGTCTAAAGAAGGCCTCTTTGAGTGGTTGGTCATGCCTTTTGGCTTGACTAATGCTCTGACCACATTCATGCGGATGATGGATGATATATTAAGGACATTCAAAAACTCTTTTGTGGTTGTATATTTGGATGACATCCTCATATTCAAAAAAACTTAGGAGGAACATTTGGAGCATATTCCACAGGTATTGGGCACCCTGCGACAACGCAAGTTATATGCCAATTTGGAGAAGTGTTCCTTCGACATGCAACAAATCCAATATTTGGGATACATTGATTGTTTGACAACACATGTATTCCAACAGAGGACGAACACCTTCAATAAGCACTCACATAAACATATCAAAGATCAACACACCGATGTTTTCATGTGGTAAAACCCCTATAGGGAAACATCCACGGCCCCAACCAATGCGGCCACTTGGAACAGTTTATTAATGCAAAGAAAAATATTACAGAGAGATTTTACAAGAGAGTTTCTCACAATCGATCATCGGCAAATGACCCTCCATGCTCTTTAAATAGATATCATGGACCAATCGGGTGTTAAGCCATGGATCATTCGTCATTAATATCGAGGAGAGTATGAACCGTAAGATCACTCTATGTCGGGAACACATCATGACCGTCGGATTTCCAAACTACAAATGCATACTAAAGAAACACACTAGAAAACACACTTTTACCTAACGACGCAATAGACCAAGTAGATCTTACTAACTCCTAAGTGTCTAAATATCCTAACATCCCCCCTTAAGCACAACTTGGGATAGGATTGAAGGATTTACAATAGTGACACAATAGGATAAGGAAGGAGGCATTAGAGCCTATCCCCCCTTAATGACAACTTCCTGAACTCCTAACATAGATCGAAGTTTGGAAAACTTCGCTTTTATAAGTCTAGACTTTGTGAAAATGTCTGCAACTTGATCTTCTATAGGGAAAAAGAGCACTTCAATAAATTGATCATGAATGAGCTTTCTGATGAAGTGCATGTGTAGCTCGATGTGTTTTCTACGCTGATGTTGAACTGGGTCTTTGGTGAGCTTGATGGCACTCTCATTGTCACACCAAAGGTTGGTCGGATGTTGGTGCTGGAATCCAAACTCTGAAAGGATCTGTCGAAGCCACAAGGCTTCCTGACTTGCATTTATCATTGCGCGGTACTCTGCTTTTGCTGAAGAAAGTGCAATAGCCTGTTGTTTCATAAGGCTGAAAACATAACCTGCAGTAGACTTCCGATCATCAGGGTCACGGACCCAATCTAAATTAGTGAAACCAACCAATAAAGGAGGCCCCCCTGAACCATACCACGAACATAGCGAAGTATCCTTTTAGTTGATTTCCAATGGCTTTCATGGGGTGTTTGCATATATCGGGCAACAAGACCAACAACAAAGGAAATATCAGGACATGTATGAGTCAAGTATAAGAGGCTACCAACTAACTGATGGTACAGGGTGGCATC
>ML780120.1:1384731-1400906 GCA_009831015.1 Picea engelmannii
TTGGTTTACAATCGTCCATGTGAAAGCAATGAAGAAGGTCACAAGCATACTTAGACTGGGAAAGAAAAATTCCTTCATTGGTTTGCAAAACTTGGAGGCCAAGGAAATAGTGCAAAAAGCCTAAGTCTGTCATTTCAAATTTCTTCTTAAGGTTGGCTTTCACATGGTTTAAAAGTTTTGAGTCACTACCAATAAGGATAAGGTCATCAACATAAAGGACAAGGATTATGGAATGGCTTCCTACTTTCTTGGTATAGACATTAGGATCATAATGGCATCTAGAGAATCCAATGGCAATAAGAAATCTATCCATTTTGGCATACCAAGATCGGGGAGCTTACTTGAGACCATAAAGAGATTTCTTGAGGAGAGAAACAAGGCTAGATTCATTCTGGACATAGCCAAGAGGTTGTTCCATGTAGATTTCTTCTTGCAAATCTTCGTGCAAGAAGGTGGATTTAACATCCATCTAATGGACCTCCCATTTATGTGAGGCAGCAAGGGCAAGAACAAGGCGAATGTAATTCATTTTTGCTACAAGGGCAAAGGGTTCATTATAGTCAATTCCTTCAACTTGGGAAAATCCTTTGGCAACTAACTGAGCCTTGTGTCTTTCAACACTTCCATATGATGCATACTTAGTTCTATAGACCCATTTGCATATAACATGTTTTCTTACTTTTGGAAGAGGTACAAGATTCCAAGTATCATTTTCCATTAAAGAACGATACTCTTCATTCATTGTTGTATCCAAATATGGATGACCTGAAGCTTCTGCAAATGTCTTTGGATCATGAGTTTCTGAAACTTGAGCCAAAAGAGAAAAGGCTCGCTGGAACTGTGAACGTGTCTGATGTTGATCTAAAGGATCATCGACAAGATCACCAGCTGCTTCTCGTGTTGAATGGACCCATCTAGGAAGCGGTGGAGCTGGTGCTGGTTCAGGCTCAAAGGACTCATCTGGAGGAGGGTGAGCAAGCAGAGGTGGATTTTCATCCTCACTATCATCATCTGAAGAAGAAACCAGATCATAAGAAGGCACAAACATCGAAGATGGCTCGCAGGCTAAAGAAGGCACAATCATCGAATTAGGCTCGTAGGCCAAGAGATTTTCATCAAATTTAATATCTCTTCTAATAATAATTTCATTACAATGTGATTGAAGAAGTCTGTAACCTTTGACATCTTCAGAATAACCAACAAATATACACTTTTCACTTTTAGGCTGCAATGATTTCCTTTTCTCATCAGGAATGTGTGCCCATGCTATACTGCCAAATACATGAAAGTGACTTACATCTGGTTTAATTTTAGTCCAAGCTTCTTCCGGTGTTATATTTTTAAGAGCCTTTGTGGGAGTGTGATTTACTATGTAATTTTCACAGTTGATGGCTTCTGCCCAATACTTTAGACTTAATCCCTTAGATTGGATCATACAGTTAGCCATTTCTTTTAATGTGTGGTTCTTTCTCTCAACAACACCATTTTGTTGTGGTGTATATGGAGCAGTGTGTTTCATTTGGATTCCCTATGTAGTGCAGTAGCTTGAAAAATTATTGCTCACATATTCGCCTTCGTTATCTGTTCTTAACCTTTGAATTTGATGTCCAGATTGTTTTTCTACAAGGGCCTTGTAGACCAAAAACTTGTCAAAAACTTCACTCTTGAGTTTTAAGAAGTAAACCCAAGTACGTCTGGAAAAGTCATCAATGAAAGTTAAGAAATACTTGCACCTAGGAAAAGAAGGAGAAGATAGTGGACCACACAAATCACTGTGAACAAGCTGCAAAGGACCCAAGGTGATAGAAGGTTACAAGAAAGACTTGGAACACATAATACATCATTGAAATGACCATTATGTACTTGAACTGTTCCAGATCCTACAACACTAAGAGATCTATCATCACCAACAAATATTTTCTTGGTGTTACATTCATTTAGAGAAGAAAATATGACTTTATCCTTAGCCATATGATAAGACGCTCTTGAATCACTAAGCCACTCATCAAAAGAAGAAGTAGTAGTAGAATTTGAATTGAAGGAGAAACCATAAGCAGAAAGTGCATGTCCGTGAGAAGAAGAAGTAGAATCAATACTGATGTTGTGCTTCTTCATTGTTGCTTCTAAAGATGCCATCTTATTGAAACATTTGGACTCATCATGACCATATTTATCACAAAAGTTGCAATGTCTGTTAGTATTCTTACTTTTATATTTTGCTCCTTTGTCACCAGTAGGAGTTGAAGTTGTCTGAGCAGGTTTGGGACCCTTATGTTGTTTTTTGTTGTAGCGAGGATGTTGCTTCTTGGGATACTTGGGTTTATCTTTTTGCTGGGCAACTAAGGCTTTGTTGGAGGGACTTGTAGTGTTGATCACTCCGAGTTGTACAAGCTTATCATCCTCTCGAATCAAAGAAGCACAAAAGGACTCAAGAGTGGGTTTTTCATAAGCTTCTTCCCCTAGAGCTTCTCTCATGGCATAAAAGGTAGATACAAACACATAATATGCACTACCTAGCTTAGAAAGAATAAGATAGATGCAACGCTCTTCCTCCATCTTTATCTTACATTATTCACATAAAATTCTGAGTGTTTTAAACCTAGATAGATAGTCTCCAAGGCAAGAAAAATCATTTGGACTCAAGGTCAGTATTTGATTTTCTAATTGTTGTGCTCGAATAATATTGAGTTTACCAAACACAAATTCAATCGTGTCCCAATATTCTTTGGGGTCATCAATATCTTGAAGGTGGTACCTTAAATCAGGAGAGATGGAAATTCCGATTAGTCCACATGCTTTGTCATTCCTATTATCCCACTTGGCTTTCTTATCAACATCAGTGGGTACTTTTTCCTTTCCCAAGGTAATCCGGTACAAGCCTTTACTTATTAATAAATATTCCATATGAAATTTCCATTAGAAGTAGTTGTTGCTGGTAAGCAAGACAATACTTGTAGAATCCATATTAAATATGCAGATAATGTGGATTTAAAAACTAAAACTGATGATCTCCAGATATGACTGTAATGGTCGTATCTTGGGCAAATGGAAACCTTTTCGAGTGAAACAAAAAGTGTTCCTGATTGAAACGAGCGCTCCGGATGCAATGGAACAATATTCTCAGCCCAGAAATGTATGAAAATGATAGAAATTGGAGATGAGGCAACTCGGCTTCACGATCTCAATCTACAATAGGAGCGGGTCTTCAAATAGGCTCTGATACCATGTTCGACAACACAGGTATTCCAACAGAGGACAAACACCTTCAGTAACCACTCACATAACCAGATCAAATATCAACACACTGATGTTTTCACATGATAAAATCCCTACGGGGAAACATCCACGGCCCCAGCCAACACAACCACTTGGAGCAGTTTATTAATGCAAAGAAAAAGATTACAGAGAGATTTTACAAGAGAGTTTCTCACAATCTATCATTGGAAAATGACCCTCCATGCTCTTTAAATAGAGATCATGGACCAATTGGGTGCTAATCCATGGATCAATGGCCATTAAGATCGAGGAGAGTATGAACTTTCGGATCACTCTATGTCGGGAACATATCGTGACCGTCGGATTTCCTAACTACAAATGCATACTAATGCATACTAAAGAAACACACTAGAAAACACACTTTTACCTAACGACACAATATACCAATTAGATCTTACTAACTCCTAAGTGTCTAAATATCCTAACAACATCATGGATGAGAAGGGTGTACATGTGGATCTAGCCAAGGTCCAATTCATCCGTGATTGGTTGGCCTCGAAGACAATGACCGAGCTTCACAGCTTATTGGGCATTGCCAATTTTTATCATCAGTTTGTGTTTCAAGGTTCTCCAATATCACTTGGGCCCTAAGCTAGATGACCAAGGGTGGCGCAAAGGCCAAGCTTGTGTGGTTCACGCCCCAATAGAAAACATTCGAGTATTTGAAATTATGCCTCTACTTAACACCAATAATCATTCTTCCAGACCTGCAACAACCATTTGAGATCGAGACAAATGCTTCAGATTATGTTATCAGTGCATTCCTCACTCGTTAGGGGCATCCGATATCCTATCACAATGAAACTCTATCTGATGTTGTTTGCATATACCCCACCTATGACAAAGATATTTACTCCATTGTGTAGGAATTTCGACAGTGAAAGCATTACATTATGGGGAAGGAAACAATCATCCACATTGATCATAGGCCTTTGCAATTCATGCAGACAGAAGGAAAGTTACATAATGACCGCCATCAAAAGTTTTTGCACCTAATGTAGGAACTTGATGCAATGGGACCATTGCTTCCCAAGAGGGGAGGAATGATCCAGGTGGATATTGGTGGCTACCCACCTATTCCACTGGCTCAAAGACTAGTTTCCATATTGACAGTTTTTCTACAGTTTTTCAGGTCCTAAACTTTTGGGGTTGTTTTGAGGCCCTAAACAACAATTTTTGGGTGCAGCACTGCCACACTATAGGCTTTAGCCAGAGTGATAGAAACATGTGTATTCCTAGGATAGTTCTTTCCAACGATCTATTGTGCACCTAAAATGAAGATCATATGCAAAAGTTATGACTTACCCCATCGGGAAGTTGATGTACCAACTTACCCCATCATGGCCCACATGACTTTTGGCGCTTCATCTACTAGGGTTAGGTTTTTTTATGTTTAAGGTTTTCTCGTTTATGCTTTATGTTAAAAAATACTCTGGAGCCTCATTGTAATTAGCTTCTGGCGAATGAGCGTAGCCGACACATCTCTTCTCAGAGATAAGTTACCACCATTCTATCTAACTTGTGTGTTTTTGCATTTACAATCTTTTGTATTTCAGACAGTCATTGATAGAATTTGAGCTTTATTGTATTACTGTGTTCCTTGCCATATCTCTATGTATTTCTTTGTTATATCTCTATTATATTTATTCCTTCATATCGTTCCTAAAAAATAATCTTGATCACACAATGAAGAAATCTATGATTTCCTCCCTTCGACCAACTAGGGTGGATAGTTTCACCACCAAAACCAATCTCCAAAACTCTCTAGGGTTTTTCATCCCAAGAGCCAAATCCAAAACATCTCTCTCAATTCATTTTTAGAAAATAGCATGTGAATAATGAGAGAGGGCATCCCTCATTTACCTTTTATCTCTTCGTTGACCCTTTTTGGGACCCTTTTACCCCTTTAATAAAGTAAAGTGACTTTATAAACTTTAAGTCAATTAAAACACCTCTTTTTATTAATTACTCAATGTCACTTTTAATAAGTTACTTTTCCTCTCCCTGGACATTAAATAATTAATTAATTCCCTTTTTCCACTGATTATAGCCTACGAGAATCACTTACGCTACTTCGTCAATCTCTCGGGGAGATCATTTGGAAAGGGACATTACATAGAACCCTAGAAGGAATGGATATTATCGGAGGGACTACGATGCATAAAAGGAAATATCAGCCCTTGGGTTGTGCGGATTGATGGGGAAGAGAGTTGGGTGGTTGAAATTGTTGTTGGAGTAGCATTATTGTGAAATTGTTGAATATTGGGCAGTTGTGTGGACCGAATCCAACCATAGGAGCCATTTACTCCTTGTGCATTCATAGCCCTATATCAGGGGTGGCCTGCTATTGAGTGACCTAGAGAAACATAGCCTACAATTGGGAGGAACGTCCCTCGTACGCATCAAGTTAGTGACATTTTCTCATAAGATAAGTGTTCTGGTCAGAGATGTTGTTTATTGTTTTAATGTTGCATGTAACTACTGTGTTTGACTCTATATTTTGGTGTTTGAATGATGTTGTGTATGCTTTAATAGTTTTCATTCACAATTTTAAAATTAATGTTAGATGCATGAGTCTATTTATCATGTTCTGTGCATTTTTAAATTGGTATCAGATTTATTTTAAGTAGATTTGATAGTAACATGACTCAATATGAGGGGATTTCATAGAGAACGATGAAGCAAACCGGGAAGCCATTGCGGCTAGGGGCCAAACCCTAGCCGTCTATGCTCTGGTTCTTTGACTGCAGAAGCGCGGATTCGGCTGTAGCAGGCGGTCATACAACCGCGAATCGGTGTGAGCACCTCCCTTGTGGTTCTGCACACGTTTTGGAGCAGCGATTGCCCTGCCTCTACGTTGTTTGCTGGTGGTCGGCGCCTCTTCGATTTGGTGGATGACGTCCTGCTACGATGGCCCCAAATCCGGATGCCGAGATGGAAGAAGATCCCATGGAAGCATTCAAAGCGTTAATCCGCTCGGCAGGACCGAAATCCAAGCCCTCTCTCCTGTCTAAGTTCGTTAAGAAGAGGGAAGAGATCCCTTCGCTGGAGCTATCTCCAGAGGAGCCTTGCAATCTTGTCCTTCTTCTAGCAGAAAATGCCCTCATCAGAAAGTTTACGAGGTTATGGCCCAGCCCCAAAATGGTGGAGGCATGGATGGATGATCGCTGGAAGTCCCTGATACAAGGAGAAGTCTCTTTGTGCACAGTAGGCAGGGGTTTCTTTGTCTTCAACTTCTCAAGGACAACAGATCGTGATCTAGTCTTCATATCTGGACCCTATTTCATGGGGGCGAGAGGGTTGTTCTTAGCCCCCTGGCCTCTTGACTTCAATCCCGGAGTTGAGATCACCGCAGCCCCTGTTTGGGTTAGGCTGCCTCATCTCCCCTTGCATCTCTGGGGGAAAATCTCTCTGGAGGACATCGGCAATAAGTTAGGGCGTTTCCTGGACAGTGTGGAGCCGAAAGGGGATCAATATACCTGCGCTCGAATTTGTGTGGAGGTTAACCTTGAGGAAGGTCTTCTGGAAGCCATTAAGCTCTCCCTAGGGGAATGGTGCCATATCCAAGAGCTGGACTATGAGTAGATTCCTTTTAAGTGCCTCTGATGCCATGCTTACAGTCATTTCGCAAAAAGCTGCCCCAAAGCCTCTGAGGTGCCGGGACCAGCCAAAGAAGATGACTTTCAGCCAGTAACTAACTGACGAAGGCAGCTAAGGTGAAAGGATCCGCTAACCCAAGCTCAGAAGGCCACCCACCAAGCAGAGGCAACCCTAGAAAATAAAAACAGCTTTGATGTGTTGCAGGAAGACGGAGCCCAAGATCCAGAAACAACAACAGTTAAGGGAAATTCTCCGGCAGATGAAAGCCTTCCGAATTCCACCCCCCCAGAGTCAAAAGAAGCAAGAGAAGTTCGGGCCACAGCCCCAGAGCCCACTGCCCCTGCAGGCCTGGTTGTTTCAGTCCCCTCTAGCGGCTCCGGGGAAACTTCTGAAACTGAAGACATTCCAGTTCCGTCTCCACCACTTACTCGAGGGCGAAAGACCAACAAAGCGCGCAGAGAAAAGGAGGCGGCCTCCAACATTTTCTTAGGTTCTCAGAAACAGGTGGATCCCTTCCTTAAGGGGAAAATTTCATCCTCCGTGGTTTAATGCTTTGCTTCTGTCTTCTACTGTGCTCACAGTTTGTGAGAATTTACTCATGTATGCATTTTTTGTCATTTTCTCGATTTAGTTCAAGAAGCAAACGGGATTGGACTCCCAAGACATTCACAAGAAGGTTGGCAGCACTGTTAGAGGTCACCAACCTTCTTCAGATTTGTAACTTTCTTATTCTGGCTTGCCAGAAAGCTACTTAATACAGCATAACCGTTTTCGTAAAAAAAAAAAAAAACATGACTCAATATGAGATTTGGACGTTATAGGTTTGAAGGTCATCTTACAAGATTCAAACCTTGGCCGAGTCAAAATGACTACATTGTCATGATACTTACCAAGCTTCTAGAAATAATGAATGTGAGAGATTAAATAATCCTAATTCAGAAAAACTTCAAGTTCACATTATTTCTTTGTAACTTCCAGAAATATGCACTACTTGATATGGAGCATTTTTTCCATTTTAAGTGTAAACATGGAAATATCCATGGCACAACCTAGAATGTAGAAATATCAAAATGCTCCCATGCTTGACTCTGGAAAACAAGCATTTTACTATGTTCTGGAAGCCCTCACTAGAGAGTCAAATGTGATCAATTTGTACCCATATCCCTGTGGTTTAACACTAGTTCCAGGTACATCTTGTGATCAATTTAGGGATTTCTGGTACATCAAAACACTATATCTTGGCGTCGTCTATGAAAATTATCCAAAATGTAACATAAATAATACTCAAAATAGAAGCTAGGTTTAGAGTTCACATCAATCTCAATTTTTATTTATATTATTTTTTTAACAAGTTAGTGCAAGGACTAACTACTTACGAGAATTTTAGGGTGACTAGTTTGTATACCCTTGATTTATATGTTGGATATTGATACTTTGGGCATGTGATTATGGTCACTATTGGTTGTTAGCGTACTCTTTTGATGACATTAATGGATATAGTGGATATTTAAGGATGCCTTTTACATGTTTATATATTTTAAGGTGAATGTATATGTTTAATTTACACATGGTTGTTATTTTTATTTTTATTATTTTTTGTAACATGTGTTATTGCACCTAAAGAAACAAGTGTTGCATGGAAACGTAGTCCCTGTCGGGTTGGAATGGGAATAAATGCATTGCTATGGTGGGACCGAGGGAGAATTAGAAGCCCGAAGTAGCGGAGGCAAATGGAAATTGCAGAGGACACGTGGCAAGCATCATGAAGTACAAGTGGTATCCATGCAGAAAATGACTCATAGCACTATGCGACACGCTAGCCATAAGATGATAGACTGCTACATGACACCGGGAAAATGTCACTCCAGGAGTAAACCCGGAGCCCCGAAGAATCGAAGCCTTGAATTCTCGAATTAGTTAATCATAATATTATATTAATATGGGGTTAACAAGTAATTAGTGAGAAAGTCACTTTGTGAGAAATTAAACAACCACGAAAGAACACAGATATCCCCATCACCTGTGACTTGATATATTATTCCTACCTTGTATGTTTTATGTGTTTAATGTATTTATGAAATTCATTCATAATGATCTATGTATACTTCGAACTGGCTTTCATCCCAATATTTAGAGTTAAGTACAATTTCCATAGTCACTTCTTTAATTTTTCCCATGGACAAAGTAAGCAACATCCATTTCATTCTATTAAATAGATCACTTGGCTTGTCTGTCTCTATATGTGTTAGGATAAAAAATTTATATGTGGTGTACAAGAAACAAATATATATATTTTTTGAAAATGTGTCCAGTGTGGAAGATTCTTTGGTCTTCTTGTGTGACCTCTGTGTTTACTAGTTTTTCCTATATATTTGCATAGGTTGATCTGCAATTTCTCTCCAGGAAGAGGGAATCTTTGTATAGCACCAACTGTGCATCTCAATGTAGTACCAACTGGTATATTTGCAACATTTTTATCCATTTGATTGTTTTTATTTGGCAATGATAAAAAAAATCGAAGGTTTTTATTTATGCGGATATTCTTGCAGATGTATTTACAACTTTGTTAACCCTTGAATCTGTTAGCACCGAAACGACAACCTAAGGAGGATGTCAATCCTACTGCATTTTTATAGATGTGATACTCCTCTTTAATTTTTTCCTGGGGTGTGTATAGTTCAAATGTGGGACTTAGAGGATTTTCGTCGTAATGACTTGAAGCAATACAAAACGATAGAAAATGTTTTTTTTTTTTTTTTTTGAAATAAAGGTTCTTGGAAAATAGGACCAGGAATCACACACATTAAACATTCAAATTAAATAAACACAATTTCCTAACATCTAGCATAGTTGAAGATAAAAATTTCTTAGCACATAAAAATAAAAGAAGATGTCCGATATGCATAAAGAGAACTAATTTTGCATTTCGAAAACAGGGTCACAAGGCACCGTCAAGATTGTTCCCGAAGTACTTTTCTTTGAATTTTTTCAAAAAATAATAATGTTTGTTACACATTTCTGGAAATTCAAATGTGTTTGTCATATATATTGGGACTGGGGCTCCCGCGGACCATAAAATAAATAAGTACAAGAAATAGGACTGTAGAAAGAAGAAGTGGGTGATGGTAGAGAGAAAGACCTGAAAAGAAAAAATTGGAAGTTATCAGTATTTGGTTAGACATTTATATTTAAAGAGGTGGAATAATTGGATTGATAAAGAAAGTAAGATGTGATCAGTATAGGATTACTATGATGGTATCTATTTCTCCCTTTGTTATTTTCTTGCTGATGCCTTTTTATTTCTCTCGTTGACGACCACTAGAATCGTGCCAACCACTTATTTCCCTTCATCGATGAGCTTGTCGATTGCCCTTTGGAGCCATTATTCAATGTAGCTTCTCATGGGGGCCACGTTGATCTCATCCCGTATTTTTATGTTGAAAAGATCGTTTTCTAATTCCCTTAGATTGATAGAAAGATTACGTAGAGCATGTTCAATTTCTTCATTTTGTGTCAATTAGTCCACTAGCCAGTTGTCCACGTCATCTTGACCATATTCAAGGATGTCGTAAAAAATTTCTAAAGACAACCCCTTAAAAATATAAACTTGTTCATAGAAGGCTTGCTTGGTTAAGGACAAGGAATTGAGGATTAAGTTGGGGTCTTGGACCTTGTTGGTACTTCCGGCTAAGTCTATTTCGGCCAACTTTATGAATAACTCTTCTTTCTCTGGTATGGCTTGTTCACATGATTGGACAATGAGATGTAGGTTCTTAACTTTCTCTTTCCAACATGCTTTTAATTGTTTGATCTGGTTTGGGGAGGGGAGATCTTATTTTCTTCTTCTTAGATCTAACATGTTGGTGACATGGTTTCCAAAAGGGATGATCGTCTCTAGATAGAAATGTTCTTCATTTTTTAAATATGCCTGCAAATGTTCATGCAAAGCATGTGCCCTCATTCCAAGGGAAGCTATATTTTGTGATGTTTCCCAGGCTTGAATAATTAGCTCCATTCTTTTCTTGATATTCTTCTCCACATAGCCTCTACACGATGTGAGGAGGTTGGAGTATCCTTTTAACTTGGCTGCAGGGGTGGTAGACACGGTTATTGCTAAAGGACTGGCAAACAATGGGATAGGAATCAAAGATTCCTCCAATTTCTTGATTCAGTCCTTTAGTTTGGAATTCTCTGCCTCAATTCCTCCAATGAAATCATCAAGGGCATCTTCATTTGTTCAATGAAGTCAGGAGATTTGGGACGACTACATGTTCCTAAGGTTAATCTATGAACGAGATTACCCTTTCTTATTTCTTACATCTCTCCTTTCAATAATTAAATTTTTATATTGGCTGTAAAAAACAACGCTCTCCTATACGAAGAATTCATATTCATAAAAAATATCGATCTCAGCTATTTCCATTAGGGGACTATGGTGGATCGCGTCCCTGGGCTGATCAACATTGCGGAATACGTTATCCATATCAGTCTCAATTTCCATGTCTTCACTTTCAGTTTCAGGCTCTTTCGCTTGCCCTACAACATTTTTTCTCTTCTTCCTCACGGGAAGCTTGTGAGAACTATCAATTTTACCGCGAGGAGGGTTCTTATCTCCTCCTTCGTTTGAAGAATTCTGGGTTTCTTTCTTACTGGGATGGTTCGTTGGAGTGATGCTCCGAGATGTCGTACTCTTGGGAGTGTTAACCGTGGATTGGACACTCTTCTCACCGGGGCCTTTTCCGTGTTGTTTGTACAATTCAGTGATTCTTTGTAACGTCTCTATGTCGCCATCATCAGGAGCATGAGTGTTGTCCTCATTGTCTCTATCTTCGTTTAGGCATGTATGGATAAAAGAGTTGTTGAAGCCAACTGCTAGTAAATGTTCTAGAAAAATCCCATTAGGGTCGAACCCTCTTATCCTTTCAGCATATCTTAGGTTCAAGTTGTTGAAATGGCCTATGAATTCCTCAATCTTGTTGATGTTTCTGAACATGAAGTCCCCGACTTTCCAAGGCAGAGGAATGAACTGATTTTTTCTCTTATCATGGAAAAAATGCAACCAGTAGTTGTATTGCCTTGTTATTTATGTAACAAATATTATGTCTATAATGTGACATGGAAGGAAAGAAGGATTTTCCTTGGAGCCAAAAATCATTATTACATTGTAATTTTCCATTTGTTCAAGTGTCTCCTTCCTGTCCAAAAACTCAGTTGCCTGGTCAGACATCCGGGGAGCATCCTTTCCTAACAATAAATATTTGAAAACTGAGACGAAGTCATTAAAAACCTCATAAAAATAATGGGAGGCCTTGTGCCTTCAAAAGGCCTGGTACCAGAAGGTTACTGGGTCAAATTCACAGTTTAACTTCTTGGATAGAGACATATTTGGAAACGATTAACAATGCGCTATCGAGAAAACCAAGTAGGATGACATATAAAATTTCTTCTCTTCTTTGAATCGTGACAATTGGGAACAAATTTCAATGGAAATTAGCTTCCCCCAATAAAAAATGGCTCATTCCTTGACTGTGAAATAAAAAATAAAAAGAATCATACAGGAAATGCTTGATGTGGATTCCTGTCCCGTTATTCTTGTAAATGACCAGGTAATTTCACGGAATGAATTTCTAAAAGAACTAACCTGCAACTTTGTGATATCTTCGGGAACTATTGTCGGGTATTCCAGGAACTCGGGTAAGAGGTCCAACCCGTTATCATGCTTTTTAGGAACTGCTTGCATTCTTCTCCTCTGAAGGTCAATGTTGGCTCCGACTATCTTAACATATTGCGAAATACCCGAGGTGACAAAGAAACAAGAGAGTGGTCCCACAGTGGAATAATTATTTGGCTTGAAATATATTTTTTGGCACACCAAGAGACCACCTCCTGACAATCAAAAACTTCAGGGACGCAGCCTGCATGAGCAATTCTAGAGGTCCAAATTACTTTGTTTTGGGCGGAAGGGGATGAATAGTAAGAGTATGCCCTGGACCACTGGAAGTTCTAGTCCTCACACCCAAAGATGTTCATTGTATCTCCACAGAACTACTGTCGAGTTGTTGCCATAAGTTTACGAGAACATCCATTTTCTCCAGACGATGTTTGAATTGAACAGTTGGAAGGGATAATGTAACCCTTCCCAAATCTTGGATCAATGTGTGTGAATGGGATATCTCCTCGAGCCTTTTTCTCATTAATGACAATATCTATGGCCGTTGCATGATGAGTTGTTAATAACCAAATATCAATATAGCATAGAAAAACCTTAGAATAAGTACTCAATGCCTTGAAAAAGAGAGAAATTCAGATAATAAGCCTCTTCGAGGGGGCAACCTCCTTATGCCCACATAAATGTACAATTCCAAGATGATTCCAAATGAAAATGTCTCCTTGGTATATATAGGAGACTAGGAGGTATAATTACAACTAATGGAATAAAACTAACATAAATAAAATAACATTACTAATGTAATATGCCCCAACTAAGGGGTAATGAGCCAATATTAGGGCTTAACATTCCCCTCCTCTTGAGACAAGTGTTGTCCGCAATGCTTGAGTAACTTTGGATGCTTCTGTATAAAAGACTCATCTTCCCAAGTGGAATCTTTGGTCAGTAGTTTCCTCCATTTAATGAGATACTCTGAAATGGATCTATTCCACAGCTAGCGAACTCTTGTGTCAGTGATGGCTTCAGGATCCAATATGATTTTTCCTTCCTTGTCAAGTTCTGGAAATATAGTTTGAACTGAGATCTTGTCACCTATAACCTTCTTTAAGCATGAAACATGGAAAACTGGGTGTACTCGTGAAGATGCAGGCAACTCCAATTTGTATGCCATAGTACCAATCTTTTGCAACACCTTATAAGGGCCATAGTACTTTGGTGATAATTTATTATCCTTTTTGGCTTGCTTGAGGGACATATGTTTGTATGGTTGTAGTCTTAAAAATACCCAATCCCCTACTTCAAAACTTCTTTCACTACAATGTTGATTTGCTTGTTGTTTCATGTGATTTTGTGCCATGGTCAGGTTGTCCTTTAAGATTTGGAGAACTTGTTGTTGATGCTCGATGTGATCTTCCACTACTTGAATCTTAGATTTTTCTTTTAGAGAAGAAGTGATGGAAGGAGGGTGGTGTCCATAGAGTGCCATAAATGGTGTCATTTTTGTTGCAGTATGAAAGGAAGTGTTATACCACCATTCTGCCAAGGGTAACCATTTGAACCATTGTGTTTGTTTATCAGAGACAAAGCAACGAAGGTAGCCTTCCATATATTTGTTCACTATCTCGGTTTGTCCATCAGATTGAGGATGATATGATGAGCTATGAGCCAATTGAGTACCCAAACAAGAAAACAATTATGTCCAAAAATGTCCAATGAAGATGGGATCTCTATCACTTACAATAATCTTTGGGTTGCCATGTAGATTTTGAACTGTCTCCATGAATGCGGTGACAATTGTACTAGATTTGAAGGGATGAGAGAGTGCACAAAAGTGTGCATACTTGGTCAGTCTATCAACAATCACCATGATGACACTCTTTCCTTCAGACTTCGGTAACCTTGTGATGAAATCCATGGAAACCTCCTCCCAACTTGGGATGGCTAATGGTTGCAAAAGACCTGGGGTCTTAATTGTTTCCACCTTATTTTGTTGGCAAACCAAACATTCTGCCAAAAACCTTTGAACATCAATTTTAAGGCCATCCCAAAAAAAATCCTTCTTGACTCTATGGTAGGTTTTCAAAAATCCCGAGTGCCCTCCTACTGGAGAGGTGTGCAATTCCCATAATACCTTTTGTTTGAGTTGGGAGTTCTTACATAAATATAAGAGATCTTTGTACCATAGTGAATCATTTTTCCATGTAAATGTATCTGATGCACTGGAATCCTGCTGCAACCTTTGAATGAGTGTCCACACTTTTTCATCATTCTTCCATTCATCCCTTGCTTCTATTATCCAATCAGGTTGGATAATCGAGATAGCACAGAGAAAGGCCTCAACATCTTCATCCTTTCTTGAGAGTGCATCTACCACAACATTTTTCTTCCCCATTTTATAGACGATTTCAAAATCATAACCCAAGATCTTGGTTACCCATTTTTGTTGTTCTTCTGAAAATAGTCTTTGTTCCAAGAAGTATTTAAGACTATCATGATTTGTTTTGACCTTGAAGTACCTACCTATTAGGTAAGGACACCATTTCTTCAATGCATGTAGTATTTCCATCATTTCCTTCTCATAAATGGGTTTGTGTAAGTCTTTTCCCTTGAGTGGTCGACTTTCAAAAGCTAGGGGCCTTCCTTCTTGCATTAAGACAACACCATTTCCATTTCTCGAGGCATCACATTCCACAATAAAGGTTTTTGTGAAGTCTAGAGTGGTCAAGAAAGGAGCTTTGCACGTCACCTCTTTAAGTTGTTAAAAAGATTTAGTTGCCTCTGGAGTCCATGAAAATGCATTCTTCTTAGTTAGTGTCATTAAAGGTGCTACTATTCTTCCATAGTGCCAAAAAAACTTGCGGTAGTAACCTGACAAACCCAAAAATCCTCTAATATTCTTCAATGTTTTGGGAATTGGTCAGTCCATCATGGCCTTAATCTTGTTAGGGTTTACCTCAACACCTTCATGAGATACAATATGACCCAAATACTCTACCTCCACTCCAAAGAAACATTTGGATGGTTTGGCATATATTTGTTGCTCCTTTAGTAGTTGTAGCACCTTGTCAACATGTCACACATGATCCGCCCAAGACTTGTTATAGATTAGTATATCATCAAAAAATACTAACACAAATTTTCGAAGGAAGGGATTGAAAATGGAATTCATCAACCCTTGGAATGTGGAAGGTGCATTTTTAAGGCCAAAAGGCATGACCAAACATTCATAATGGCCTTCATGAGTTCGGAATGCTATTTTTGGGATATCTTCTTCCTTCATTCTAATCTGATGATACCCTGAACGAAGATCCAATTTTGTGATATAGATTGCTCCATGTAGTTCATCTAACAATTCATCAATGAAGGGAATAGGAAAATTATCTTTAATAGTGATCTTGTTGAGCTCTCTATAATCTGGACACATACATCATGAGCTATCTTTCTTGAATACCATTACCACTAGTGTAGAATAAGAACTTTGGCTAGGTCTAATAATGTCAGCCTCTAACATTTCTTCAACCATGCACTCAATTTCACTCTTTTGGGCATAAGGGTATCTGTATGGCCTGATGTTAGGAGGAACACTCCCAGGAATTAGGTGAATTTCATGATCATGATTTCGAGTGGGTGG
>ML780120.1:1401553-1411771 GCA_009831015.1 Picea engelmannii
TCATAGTGTGCTATCATTTCTTCCGTGAAAATTGTCCAAGTGATGAGTGATTTGCGAGAACAAAGCCATCGATACCATACAAATTGATTGGGTTCTAAATATAAAGAAGCAATTTGTACCTTTTGTGTATGTGGCACATTATGCATATCAAAGAATTGCTCCATCTGAAGTATCCATGTGATTGGGTCCTTGCCATCAAACTTCCTCATATCGATCTTAGGAACGTGGTTGGTCTTCAACCCAAAGTTGGAATTTCTCCATTCTTGATTCACCTTATTTGTGTCCTCATCATGAATTTCATGGGATAAATTTTCACTTTGAGGTGTCCTCTCTATTATGAAATTTTTCAATCCTTCCATGATCTCCCCTTTTAAACCCTCCATCATCTCTTGTAGTTCATATTTTGTTACTGTCTTCTTTTGTAAATCATTTATGTCCCTATGCATTTCTTCACCTTCATCAAGAGTCCATGTAGGATTATCTGAAGGCTTATTTGGTGTAGAAGTTCCCTTTTTGGGTGGCATGTTGGCCAAGTATCACTTTTGAACCTTGATTTTGAGGTGGTTCTGCTAGACAATATTTCTTCTGTTGTATCTCCAAAGTTTCGGCCCTTATGGGTATGAAAATTTATTTTTCGTAGTTCTCTGATATTTCTTCTCTGCAATTCCATAGGTCTGATCAAAATTGGATGTGCCAAGTAGAATTTACGGTAACTTCCCCACAACTTGTTGATTTTTGGCCTTTCTGGGAGATGTCACTTGTATAGAGTGCCCCACACAAAATAATTGATATAAAATTCAAAAAATCGTACCAGAAATACTATAGACTGTCCACTATCCAATGAAAATAGTCTCACTCAATTTGGATACTCTAGGAAGAAGTTACGATTGTTTTACTTGGAACACCTTCTTGAGACTAGTCAATAGGACTAGTCAGATACCCTATCTTCCACAGGGTGTATCCACAAATGTGAGACGACCCAAAAGCTGAAATTTTTACCACAGATACCTTACTAATTTTTGTGAATATCCTCAGGAGTTTAGGGTCTGAAACTGTACAGAAAAAAATTTATAGCAAAAATTCCGCAAAGACTCAGTTCAAGATGATTCCAGAACCCTATCTTGCACAGGATGTATCTCCGAAATTATAAGGCCTCGGGAGCTGAAATTTTAACCCAACGTACTTTGATCTGTCCAGTAGATATCCTCCAAGCCGTTCCTTTTGAAATGTTGTATAAAAAAAATTTATAGTGAAAATTCCAAGGTGTCTAAGATGTAGCAGCGAAACCCCAAGACGTTGAGCTCTGATACCATATGTTAAGAACCAAATATCAATATAGCATATAAAAACCTCAGAATAAGTACTCAACGCCTTGAAAAAGAGATAAATTTAGATAATAAGCCTCTTCGAGGGGGAAACATCCTTATGCCCACATAAATGTACAATTCCAAGATGATTCCAAATGAAAATGTCTCCTTGGTATATATAAGAGACTAGGAGGTATAATTACAACTAATGGAATAAAGCCGACATAAATAAAATAACATTACTAATGTCATATGCCCCAATTAAGGGGTAATGAGCCAATATTAAGGCTTAACATGAGTTGTTAGCATTAAATCCTAGTAACGACATACTTAGAAGTGCGAAGGTGGTGGGTATGACAAAGAGAAATTAAGGATTGGAGATTTCATGAACCCGTCAACCTGACGACCCGCAAAAGACATTCCATGATGTTTGAAGTGAAAACTTGGAAAGGATAATATAACCCTCCGCAAATCTTGGTTTAATGCGTATTAATGGGAGATATCCTCTAGCCCTTCGCTCATTAATGACAATCTTTACGGTTCCTGCATGACGATATGTTAGCATTAAATCTTACTAATTTCATATTTAGAAAGAAGTACGAAGGTGGCGGGGATGTGGAAGAGCAATTAAGGAATGGCTAATTATCTAAAGCGGTTAGTTGGGCTTCAAAATAGGGTTACATGGTATAACCAGGAGAGGTGAGGGCCCAACCGTCATTTTGTATGTCTTGGAAGTGCAAAACGTGTAAGACGAAAGAGGGCATGGTGGGGCAGTCCAGTGGTCAATTTGTATATCGCGAAACTTCAGGTACTGTTTGCAAGTTGTGGAAAATTGGAAGCGCAATCTTGAGCCTGCCTATCTGGGAACCCGCAATCGAAAAAGTGGCTAAGTATGGAATAGGGAAATGGTAGGTTGGACTCGTTTTCGCTAATATATTGAAATTTGTAATAGATATCCCATTACCTGGCAAGATATTTTATGTATGTTTCTGGACAAGTTTTGTAGGGATAGTCAGTGTGATTGTCTCCTCGAGCCTTTTGCTTATTAATGACGATCTTTACGGTTGTTGCATGATGAATTGCTAGCATTAAACCTTAGTTGTTGCATACCTGGAAAGAAGTGCGAAGGTGGCAGGCACAAGAAAAAATGACTAGGAATTGGAGATTTCATGAACCTGCCAACCCGAGGATCCGCGAAAGAGATTCCAAGAAATGACCAAGTATGGAAAGGATGACAAGGGTTCCCCAGGAGACCTGAGGCCCCGAAGGTCAAATTGTATGTCTCGGAACTTTTGAGTGCAAAAGGTGTAACACGAAAGAGAGGATGATGTGGGAGTTCGACAATCAATTTGTATATCGCGGAAGTCTGGGAGATCTCCTCGATCCATTTTCTCATTAATGACAATCTTTACAGTTCCTGCATGACGAGTTGTTAGCATTAAAGCTTACTAATTGCATATTTAGAAAGAAGTATGAAGGTGGCGGGGATGGGGAGGAGCAATCAAGGAATGCATAATTATCGAAAGCGGTCAGTCGGGCTTCAAAATAGGGTTACAAGGTATAACCAGGAGAGGCGAGGGCCCGATGGTCAAATTGTATGTCTCGAAAGTTATGAGTGCAAAATGTGTAACACAGAAGAGGGCATGATGGGATAGTCCAGTGGTCAATTTGTATATCACGGAACTCTGGGTACTATTTACAGGTCATGGAACATTGGAAGCGCAATCTTGAGCCCACATGTTCGGGAACCCACAATCGAAAAAGTGGCTAAGTATGGAATAGGGAAATGGTAGGCTGGACTCATTTTCGCTAATATATTGAAATTTGTAATAGATATCCCATTACCTGGCAAGATCTTTTCTGCATGTTTCTGGACAAGTTGTGTAGGGATAGTCAGTGTGACTGTCTCCTCGAGCCTTTTGCTTATTAATGATGATCTTTATGGTTGTTGCATCATGAATTGTTAGCATTAAACCTTAGTTGTTGCATACTTGGAAAGAAGTGCGAAGGTGGCGGGCACAGGGAACAATGACTAGGAATTGGAGATTTTGTGAACCCGCCAACCCGAGGATCCACGAAAGAGATTCCAAGAAATGGCCAAGTATGGAAAGCAGTTGGACGAGCTTTAAAATAGGGTGAAAAGGGTTCCCCAGGAGACGTGAGGCCCCAACGGTCAAATTGTATGTCTCGTAAATTTTGAGTGCAAAATGTGTAACACAGAAGAGGGGATGATGTGGGAGTCTGACAGTCAATTTGTATATTGCAGAAGTCCGGGTGTTGTTTGTAGGTCACAGAACAATGGAAGTCTAATATAGAGTCTGCCTGCCCGAGAATCCGTGATCAAAAAAGTGGCTAAGTATGGAATGGGGAAGCGGTCGGTCGAAGTCGTGATATGAAATCATGAGTAGAAATGTGAACCCATGAGTCCGCCAACCCACACAGTTAGACATTTTCGGAAAAATGACTAAGTAACCAGGAAGAGAAAGTAGAGGGGAAAAAGAAAGGGGAATTCGGTTAACTATAGAAGAGGGAAAAGAAGGGGATAAAAGAGAGTGGGAAAATAGAAAAGCATAGGGAAATTTTCATAAGTGTGAATTGGTCTTAAACAATCCCCATTGTTGCAAAATCATCATTTTCTAGTCCAATATTTTATCCACATACTCGTTTTATATTGTGCGTGTATCATTAAAAATGGTGTGAACAAATGCAAATATAAACTATAACTTGATTTTTGGTTATAACTATGTATAGTGGATTTACATGCGCTATTGATGTTTGGCTTTTGTAGATAACAATGGGTTAGGATAAGTTTGCATTCTTACTGTGATAAGGCCTTAAAAAAAGTAGAATAAGTAACAAGTTTTTCCAATTCAATTCTCACACACACAAAAAATTCTTTGATCCCATAATATTCATCTTTGTTGATTCGATAATAGGGAGGTCGATTTCGTAGATTGTGCTATTGGTCATTTCAGGCGACTGGGGTGCGTAAGCCAATGCTTTGTTGAAGATTTGTTTTTATTCCAACCTGTTGGAGTAATTGTATTTTTTGATACATTGTTCAATGCCTTGAAATATTAA
Organism: Picea engelmannii; assembly: GCA_009831015.1. Taxonomy (NCBI): domain Eukaryota; kingdom Viridiplantae; phylum Streptophyta; class Pinopsida; order Pinales; family Pinaceae; genus Picea; species Picea engelmannii. The sequence continues at coordinate 1,405,942 of ML780120.1, forward strand.
TTTAAGTATTAAACTTCCTGCATGATGAGTTGTTAGCATTAAACATTAATAATTGCATATCTAGAAATAAACTTATTGTACTGTCAACTTGACCGTAAGTATAACAATGACAAACATGAATTTTGATATTGTGGTTGATTTCATAGCCCCATTTGACTTCAGCTAGCACATATTATTTTTATTTTTTTTCAAAATATTTGCGAAGAAGAAATTTGGTAATTTCATTAATAAAGTAAAAGTCCTAGAATAGAGGCCAGAGTAAGGAAAACCAATCAAACAAAACTTCTTGGGCGGGTCCCCAACTCCAACATCGTGAATTAGTGTTGTTATGTTCTATCTACATTACGAATGGAATTGAATGTTGATTTTAAGCTGTGTGAAATTCATTTATGTTTCAATAGAAGCCTCATGTGATTGACGTAATGCATTATCATATAATTGTTCAATGGTCCATATTTGATCAAATTACCTGAGCCAATACAATATTTAAGAATTATGAGACTATCGAACCATGCAAACGAGAAGAGGTGTTAAATCCATCAAATAAGCAACAACCAAGATTCCAAGGCAATTTTTTAATAGTAAATCTATAAAAAAAATAGTGGGTACTATATATTTATCCATAGACATTGGACTGAGTTCTTTGCATCGAAGCATTGAACATATTTTCCATAAATACAGGTAGAGGAGTTACAGAAAAACAAAAACATGTATACAATTATGTGTTGTTCATCTACTGTGACAACATGCAAGAGGCATCGACAAGATCTTCAACATGCATACAAAACTGATTATCATGCTTTTTTAGGAACTCCTTACAGTCTTCTCCTCCGAAGGTCAATTTTGGCTGCGAAAATCTCAACATATTGCGGAAAACATGAGGTGAAAAAGAAATAGGAGTGGTTCGGTAGTGGAATAATTCTTTGGCTTCAAACAGGTCGCTCGACGCACCAAGAGACCACCTCCTTACAGTCAAAGACTTCAAGGACACAGCCTGCATAAATAATTCCAGAGGTCCAAATTACTTCATTCTGGGTGGAAGGGGACCAAGAGACCACATCCTTATAAGAAAATAATTCAGAGACACAGGATGCACAAGCAATTCTAGAGGTTCAAATTACTTCGTTCTGGGCAGAAGGGGATGAGTAGAAGGAATATTCCTTGCTCCACTGGGAGTTTTGGTCCTCAACCCCTAAGATGTTAATTGTATCTCCAAAGAACATGAGAGTGGTCCCCAAATTGAATAATTATTTGGCTTGAAATACATCTCTCGTCGCACCAAGAGACCATCTCCTTACAGTCAAAGACTTCAAGGACAAATACAAACCCAATCCAAAACCCTAAAAATGAAAGGAAAGGATACATCTATGAGGGCGAGGACCGACATCCGAGTTGAGAGACTCAAACTATTGAATTTCAAAGCGACTATTGTGCTCAACGTCCATTTCTTTTCTGAAACCGCTTCCTTTTGTCTTGTTAGGGCCACCATCGCTGAGCTGGGAAGTGCCCCCCGTTATGGTGGATTTCAATTTGGGCACAGGACTGGGAACAAAATCTGTATTTCCATCATCCATCGTCATATCATCATCCATTTGATCATCTTCTTCTGGCTCGAAATTGACCGCATCAACCTCTACATTGTCCATGAACACAGGGGGGGGGGGGTTGTCTGAGCAGGGGGGATTGCCTTGGAATTCTTTGGCTTGAAACATATCTCTTGGCGCAACAAGAGACCATCTCCTTACTTGCTTCTAGACGGAAGGAGATGAGTAGTAAGAATATGCCCTGGATCACTGGAAGTTTTGGTCATCATGCCCGAAGGTGTTTACTGTATTTGGACATAAATGATGTCGAGTTGATGCCATAAGTTGATGAGAACATTTGTTTTCCCCAAATGATGTTTGAAATGAACACTCGGAAGGGATAATATAACCCTCCGCAAATTTTGGTTTAATGCGTATCAATGGGAGATCTCCTTGAGCCTTTCACTGATTAATGACAATTTCTATGGTTCCTGCATAATGAGTTGTTACCATTAAATATTACTAATTGCATACTTAAAAAAAAGTGCTAAGGTGGCGGGGATGGTGAAGAGAGATTAAGGATTGGAGATGTCAGGAAGCCACCAACTGGACAACGCACGAAAGAGATTCCATGATGCTTGAAATGAACACTCGGAAGGGATAATATAGCCCTCCACAAATCTTGGTTTAATTCGTATTAATGGCAGATCTCCTCCAGCCTTTCAAACATTAATGACAAACTTAACAGTTTCTGCATGATGAGCTATTAGAATTAAAGCTTAATAATTGCATATCTAGAAAGAAGTGCCAAGGTGGCGGGGATGGCAAAGAGTGATTAAGCATTGGACATTTCGTGAACCCAACCACCCACAAAAGAGATTCCAAGAAATGGCTAAGTATGGAAAGTGGTCGGTCGGGCTTCAAAACAGGGTCACAAGTTATACTCAGGAGACATGAGGGCCTGATGGTCAAATTGTATGTCTTCGAAATTTTGACTGCAAAATGTGTAACACGGAAGAGGATATGATGATGGACTTCGACGATCAATTTGTATATTGTGGAACTATGGGTGTTGTTTGTAGGTTTCGGAACAATGGAAGCACAATGTTGAGCAGGCATGCCTGGGAACTGACAATGGAAAAAGTGGCCAAGTATGGAATGGGAAAGCGGTCAGTTGGATTTGTGATATAAAATAATGAGACATATTTGGAAAAACGATTAAGTAACCACGAAGGGAAAGTAGAGGGGAAAAAGAAGGGGAATTTGGTTGTCAATTTGTATATCAGGGAAGTCTGGGTGCTGCTTGGAGGGGGCAGAACAATGGAAGCGCAATGTTGAGCTCGCTTGGCTGGGAACCCATAATCGAAAAAGTTGTTGAGTATGGAATGGGGAATCGGTCGATCGAACTCATGATATAAACGCATCAGTGGAAATATGAACGCGTGTCACATACAGCCTCGAAGGGGATGGAGTATGAAATAGGGTGTGAAATTGTATGTCTCGGAAATTTTGAGTGGAAAAAAGTGTAACACGGAACAAGTCATGATGGGAGAGTCTGGCGGCCAATATTTATATCGCGGAACTCTGAAAGTTGTTTGTAGGTCACGGAACAATATAAGTGCAATCTTGAGCCTACCATCCCGGGAGTCTGGCTGTCAATTTGTATATCGCGGAACTCCAGGTGTTGTTTGCAGGACATGGAACAATAGAAGCGCAATTTTGAGCTCACCAGCTCGGGAACCCGCAATCGAAAAAATCGCTAAGTATGGAATGATGAAGCGATCGGTCGGACTCGTGATATAGAAGCATGAGTAGAAATGTGAACTCGTGAGTCCGCCAACCCGCACACCTAGACATTTTCGGAAAAATGACTAAGTAATGTAATCAAAAAGGGAAAGTAGAGGGGAAAAGAAAGGGGAATTTAGTTAAGTATAGAAGAGGGGAAAAAAAGGAAAATAGAGAGTGGGAAAATAGAAAAGGGGAAGGCAATTTTCGGAAGCTGGGACTCTCAACAAGGGCCCATTGTTTCCAAATCATCATTTTCTAGTCCAATATTTTATCCACCTACTCGTTTTGTGTGTTTGATTTACTATCACAATTGGCATACCTTTTCAAAGATTGTATTTCAGTTTCCTCTGTTGTGGAATATAAGATTTCATCCTCTTGTCCAAATAATTTATTTCTTTAAATGTAGCAATGCAGAAAATGCAATGGACATGAAGGTAAGTTGATATGTAGAAAGACATGTAAAAAATAAATACAGTTCTATTTATTTCAATGTAGTAGCACAGAAAACATAATTGACATGAAGATAAGTTATTATGTAGGAAGACATGGAGTATCCACATACAATAAATTAGGTGCAAAGCAATAGAATACATATACAGACAATAAATGAAATACAAATAATGGAATATGAAATAAGATTAGAAGCATGCACCTCTATATCTCCTCTTCTACATTTGTGGTTAAGAGTCCTTCGTCTTCTCCATTTATTCTATTTGTTTCAATGTGGGAATGCACAAAATACAATGAACATGAATGTAAGTTGGTATGTAAGGGAAAACAAGTAATATATACATACATTAACTGAGAATCAAAGGAATATAATAAAAGATAGAGTTAGAAGCATGAACCTTTGTTTTTCTTGATCCATGGTTGTGGTTATATAGAATTTTTCTTGGCCAAAAGATATTACAAGCCAGAAATATTAAGAAGTTGGATGATCCTAGCTAAATGATTTGGTTTTGTGCAACAAAGTATCCAGATATGCTTTGAAACATGGAAATATAATTTTGTAATATGTTTGATGTATATTTCATAATTCAAGTACAAGAGAAAGTGTATCATGGTCAGATTAGTTTGTGTATAAGATAAAGAGGGTGTCTTGTCATATGGGCACATTTGACCATACATGGTCAATAAGTGTGTTTTGTACATGTTTGATCTTACATGTAGTTTTCCAATTCTTCTTTTATGGCAATATTTTGTAGCATGTCAACACTGAAGTATCCTAGAATGATAATGGTTTCATTCATATGTAAATAGTGCAATGCATTTGAAAAACATTCATTATGTTAGCAATGTTGCACGTGGAGCGACATAGAGATTGAATATTTCAATTTGCAATCCATAGAAAACTACTCTTTCCAGCACCATCTCAAAATATTTTTCTTCTACAAGAACATTTTGCAAAGGCATGTAGGTATGGTTCAGAGTTTGGAGAAAAAACTGGAGCAAAATTGAAGAGCAGGAGGGAAATATATGCCAACTTCTATGGAAATTCTGCAGCATAGGAGTGATGAATAAATACCTAAAAATTCTTATTTGCAAAATGCAAATAGAAAACAGTAAAGAACAAATACGAATGAAACTATGGTATCGAAACTTACTTGTAAATGATGAATGACAGAATCGCAGGTCCAATTGAGAGTGCAGGATCTCAACCCTGCAAAGTGCAATAACAGGTCCTAAAACTACCCAGTATTTGCATTCCAGGTCCTGGAATTTTTTTTCTTTATAACTTACTGAAAAATGTCACCAACAAGGATGGATAATGCCTTGAAATGGTGTGCAATTTTGTTGCAGTTTAGTTACTGTTGCACCATACCTAGCCCTTCTATACATACCTACAGTTTTTTTCTACAAGAACATCTTGCAAAGGCAACAAGCTTGACATTGTCTTTTTCATGTGAAAGACACGGGTTCGATTCCCGTACGGTATAGGTAGGTACTCATTCTTGGGCAAGCTGGGAATATCATTGAGGGAAAGGTGCGAAGCATAAATAATTCTTTATTCAATTGAGGTGTTAGATTTCTACTTTGTCACATATGACAAAGGACCGAGATTTGTAATGCTAGAAAAAATGACAGTCGAAGTTGTGCATACGACATTGGAATGCACATGGTGCAGAGACTGGGGGAAAAATCGCAGGAAAATTTAAGAGCAGGAAAATCTGCATGAAAAGAACGATGAATAAATAATTAAACATTCTTACCTGGTGCGGGACCTAAACCCTAGAACAAGCATGTCATCTGCATATTAGACCCTGCAACAAGCATGTCATCTACATACAATAGCAAGATAATATAGCTTCCATTTTCTAGCCTTTTAAAATAAACACAGTGATCAGAATGACATCTATTGTAACCCTATTCTATCATAAACTTGTCAAACTTCAGATACCACTGCCTTGGAGCTTTCTTTAGGCCATATAAGCTCTTCTTCAACCTGCATACCAAATTCTCCTTCCCTTTGACCTCATACCCCTGTGGTTGCTGCATATAAATCTCTTCCTCCAAATCCC
>ML780120.1:1419599-1447933 GCA_009831015.1 Picea engelmannii
TTTTTCATTTGACACAAATAAATAGTATATGAAATCAAATCATAGTTTTAGAGTGACATTGGTTGTTGTTATGTTAGGTAGAGTTTATGTAGAGAAATATTAATAAATAAGATTTTAGTGTGCGGGAATATTTTTTTGGTGGAGTAATGGTTGTTTTCATTTGATATAAATAAATAAAGTTGTAGGCTAAAGCTTCGATGAAATGATGATTTTTTTTGGGGATATTTTCTCGAATTCTGGTGAGAAATTCTTAGATTCGTAGTTTTGAGTGATTATTTATGTATTATTTGAGTGTTCTAGAGGTTTTTCATCTTGCTAAATCCATTTCTGCATTCATAAATGGATTTTGAGGAACAAAAATAGTGATTCGTATAAATTTATATCGTCAGATTTCGACGAAAAAAACTAATTCGTAGAACAACTAAACAACGCCATAAATAAATGGTAAATTAAATCAAACCATGGTTTTAAATTGACATTAGTTGTTGTTAAGTAAAATTTATATAGAGAAAAATAAATTAAGAGAGATAAGAGAGTTGACATGAAGAGATTAGGGTAGCCAAGGATTCACTTAGAGAAATTATAATTTAGAAAAAAATGAGTTGGAATAACTTGGTCATGCTTTATATAAGCAGAATTAGCAAAATCAAGACGATGTCAAAGTACTTGGATTTATGTAAATATGGAATAAAAATGTATCAAAATTTATTATAAAATTGGATAAATTTAATTATAAATAAATAAATAAAATTTTAATAATCAATTTGAAAATAAAATCAAATAACAAATATTAAAATTGAATTGAAAAACAGTTTATTACAATATTAAACGACTCAAAGGACTCCCTTTATGATACTGGCGGACAGACAACACAAAGATAATTGGGACCCACCGCCACCTACCACAAAGAACGACGGTGATGCATCAACGTCACCATCAAGCATCGTCAGTCAACCGCCTCTAAATGTCATAGTCCTTGAAAGCGAGGCTTATCTAATATGTGACCAAGGGGACACGTGGAACAAGCCGCGCAATTGCGGAACCCGACACGCAGTAGTGAGTCAGCAGCGGCGAATGCGCTAGAGTTGCTCGGAGACCGCCACGTTCGCAGTGATTGCTTCGCCAGCGCTTGTCCACGAATACCCGACTGTAACGTCGTATTCCGTGCCATACAGGTTGGCGAGCACGGTTCGATTCTCGTCCGCAAAACTGAATAAAATACGATAGTGGGGGGCGTGATGGGCGAGAGATTTTCCTGTTGGCTTGGCTTGGCTGCCACGTCATTCATTAATTATGGCGGTTTCACATATATATTATTGTTTACATACGGTACATTTAAATATTTTTATGTTTGGTTTACATTGAAAGGTTATTATTATTATTAAGTTTTTTTAAATGTAATGTATAAATTTTATGTTGAATATGGAAATAATTACATATTTTTTTCAAGAACTTTTAGATACAATGAAGTCATCGTTAAGAATTTATGTGTTAATTTTTAAGATGTTGTTGGTCATCTCTTCTAGTATTGTGTATAAAATAATGTTCAAAATATAAAAGAAGTAATATTGTTAGAGGGAAGGGTTGAGCCTACAAAGAATATATTTTTTGTGCAAGCCACAAAAAATATAGACTTGGGTTGGTCCCTAGATTCCATATTATTCTATTTGGAGAATTGATCTCCATTAGTTTCTTTATGACAAATATGTCCATGAGGGAATGCACTAGTATGAATAGTATGGTATGATTCACTACAAGTAGTATGCATCTATTTGCAAAAAACTAGGTCGCATGTATATGGCCATGATGTTCAAAAATATTTGTTGGAAAATCCATAAGAGATATAGTTTTTTGTTTTTATTTGCAATCTTTTTATGTCTCATTTGTTCATAAGTTTATGTTTGACAAATTTTTCCCAAGATTTATCATTTTGTTTTGTTTATGATGTCAATTATATAGTAGTGATTGGGTTATTTGCTTTGAAGGTGACAATGTCATTTTCCATTTATCTCAAGTCTTCTCTTGTTCTAGTATTGCTTTTAGAAATATTGGACAATGAAAAAAATGAATATGAATTTTTAATTTTGCAAGGAAACATAGTGTTTGTAGCTCTAAAACCAAGGAACACAAACATTCATAGTCCATATCAATCCATACACAACCTGGAAAAATTATTAAAACCTAAACTTACCTATGCATTTATTGATGGGTGACATTTTGAAATTGTTAACTTTAGGAAGAGCAAAGTCTTGAGTATGGTCAATAGGCAATGCTAGGTTGTTAATACCAAACAAAACTTGGCAAGAGTAGAACATCTTTGTAAAAAAATTGTGAAGAGCATGGTTCACTAATCCTTTTTGGGCTTCGTTTTATTACTAACCAACATAACAAAGCTTAAAAATAGAGATAAGCTAATTATAATGCAGGAACACTCTAATGAAGAAGAAAAAGGATAAGGAACTCATGCCATCATTCCAAGTGCAATAATGATTTAAATTAGATAAAAACTCAAAGGGTATAAGTAATCTAGTTGTATACATAGATAGATGTCAAAATGTGTTGATTACTATGCCATAAGCTTGCTCATATTCCATCCCTAGATATGATCTAGAGTTTTGGAGCATGCCAAACCACTAAAGGTAAAGGACTATCGGTTTGATAATGAAAAATTGGATAGTATCGCTCACTTAAAAAACCTTAAACCTTACAAAGCTTGCTATCTTGTTGAAACCCTAGCAATCTTACAATTTCTAATGCACAAAACTTATGGCAGATAAATTTACATAGAGTGCCATGATGAACATAAGTTTCATAATGCAAACCACTGAAAGCTAGCTCTATAAAACCATGCGAGCAAATGAACCCTTAGACGAAAAGGTCATGTGGAATAGTTTACAATTCTCACATTTATAATATTGTTGCATCGAATTTACAAGGTGCATAGATAGAAAGGTGTGGCATGGGCATGGGCACATGTCCTACACAACTAGCACTAGGGAAAGGTCAAGGTTGGGAAGAAACCCCTATATGAACCATTTTGACACAATAGAAACTAAAGGTAGAGGCTAGTGGGAGAGAGAGAAGAGCATAATTTTTGAAATTTATGTGGGAGAATGTGACTATCATGAGTATTTTGTAGGTATGATGGGGAGGATGTTATTACATGTGAAGACACATCAAGCAACCTACTTGAGTTTTTTTGTAACTTGCCTCCAGTAATAGAACAGGTTTCATATTCAAACCTAATTGAGAATATCATCACTTTCAAGTTTTGTGAGATGCACTCTGTACTCTGCATATTTTGTTGCCCCCCTTTTTGTAATTCCCGAGGTAGTCGATATGAACATAAAACATTGCATGGATCATTGTTTCAATGACCATTACAGAATAAGACACATTTCATTTCCACACCAATGCCAACCTTGCTATATTTGTCTATATAAACCATTGGTTGGTATATACTGCTTCAACCCATTTTTAGAACAAGTGATGCAGAAAAATCTAATGGCCTCACAAAATATCCACAAATTTATGTCAAAATTGTTATAAACCCACCAATTCCATATAAGAAATATCGAGATTCCTTATAAAAATTATCCATTCAATGCTTTGATTCATTAATAATGTCCTGATCATCATAAGGTGGGAATAACATTCTGCATGATTTGCATCATGATCTAGACCCAACTCTAAGTATTTGAGTCAAAAACCATGATGCCATAAAGTAATTTGATGATATAGGAATACATGTTATTATTATTATAATATATCTGTCATTCATCATTTCACTAATTTAATTTCATTATTTGAGTCAAAAACCATGATGCCATAAAGTAATTTGATGATATAGGAGTACATGTTATTATTATTATAGTATATCTACCATTCATCATTTCACTAATTTAATTTCATTATTTGAGTCAAGAACCATGATGCCATAAAGTAATTTGATGATATAGGAGTACATGTTATTATTATTATAATATATCTACCATTCATCATTTCGCTTATTTAATTTCATTAAATTAATAATTCCATTACATGTGTACACACTCTTGTATATCCTATCTAATTGAACACCCAACCAAACATAAGCTAATATTTTTATTTTTAATCACTCTACATCTCTTTTTATGCTTTCTTTTTTCCTAATAACTAAGTACAACTACTTTTAAAGATCTCATCATTATCAATAAATGACAATCAAGGTAAACTATCAATACCCAAGTTCTAAGCACCTCACTCTAAGAAGATCAAGAAACTTGAACCCTTGACCTACCCAACTATCTCCTTTTTATGCTCTAAGCAAATTCATTTACCTTTAAACAAACTACATCTCCTTCTTTTCATGCTATTTATATTTCTCAATTTATTAGAAAGAGAACATCATTGATTAAAAATTAACCATGAAACAATATATTTAGTATTTTTTACATGGTCTAGTTGGAGTATTTCTCCAATTTGAAAATTTTTCCACATATTAAAAAATAAAATAAAATGTGTTAATACCACTGTAAATTTAAGTAAATTTAAGTTAGCTTTAGCTCTACTTGAAATATTTGATCACATAATAGCATCAATGTCCTGGTTTGTATTTATTAGTAATTAATGATAATAATAAAAGTTGCTTTATATTTTATTTAATAGTCACAAAAACATATATTACTCAGTTTGTTTGACATTTCTTTTCCTTGAAAACATATAGTACTCAGTTTTTAGGACATTTCCTTCCTCGACTTCAAAAGGACTTCATAGATATACTAGTTTAAAGTTATTGAAAAGTTGTTGAGTTATATAAAAAATGCTAATGAAAAGGTTCATACAAAAAAAAATATTAACATAATGAAAAGGTTCATACAAAAAAAAATATTAACATCATGACATCTAAATAAAAAATAACATGGCACAAATGCATAAAAAATACAGTAGACATGGTAACCAAATTACTCAAATAATATTTATAGCACTGCAAAAAAAAATCCACTACCCAATCTTTAAGGTGAGAATAACATTCTACATGATTTGCATCATGATCTCGACCCAACTCTAAGTATTTGAGTCAAAAACCATGATGCCATAAAGTAATTTGATGATATAGAAATACATGTTATTATTATTATAATATATCTGTCATTCATCATTTCACTAATTTAATTTCATTATTTAAATCAAAAACCATGATGCCATAAAAGTAATTTGATGATATAGGAATACATGTTATTATTATTATAATATTTCTACCATTCATCATTTCACTAATTTAATTTCATTATTTGAGTCAAGAACCATGATGCCATAAAGTAATTTGATGATATAGGAGTACATGTTATTATTATTATAAATATCTACCATTCATCATTTCACTAATTTAACTTCATTAAATTAATAATTCCATTGCATGTGTACACACTCTTGTATATCCTATCTAATTGAACACCCAACCAAACATAAGCTAATATTTTCATTTTTAATCACTCTACATCTCTTTTTATGCTCTCTTTTTTCCTAATAACTAAGTACAACTACTTTTAGAGATCTCATCATTGTCAATAAATGAAAATCAAGGTAAACTGTTAATACCCAAGTTCTAAGCACCTAACCCAAAGAAGATCAAGAAACTTGAACCCGTAACCTACCTAACTATCTCCTTTTTATGCTCTAAGCAAATTCATTTACCTTTAATCAAACTACATCTCCTTCTTTTCATGCTATTTATATTTCTCAATTTATTAGAAAGAGAACATCATTAGTTAAAAATTAACCATGAAACAATATATTTAGTATTTTTTACATGGTCTAGTTGGAGTATTTCTCCAATTTGAAAACTTTTCCACATATTAAAAAATAAAATAAAATGTGTTAATACCACTGTAAATTTAAGTTAGCTTTAGCTCTACTTGAGATATTTGATCACATAATGGCATCAATGTCTTGGTTTGTATTTATTAGTAATTAATCATAATAATAAAGTTGTTTTATATTTTATTTAATAATTACAAAAACATATATTACTCAGTGTGTTCGACATTCCCTTTCCTTGAAAACATATATTACTCAGTTTTTTAAAAGACATTTCCTTTCCTCGACTTCATAGATATACTAGTTTAAAGTTATTGAAAAGTTGTTGAGTTATATAAAAAAATGCTAATGAAAAGGTTCATACAAAAAAATATATTAACATCATGACATCCAAATTAAAAATAACAAACCACAAATGCATAAAAAAATACAGTAGACATGGTAATCAAATTACTCAAATAATATTTATAGCACTGCAAAAAAAAATCCACTACCCAATCTTTAAAATGGCTACTACTTATAACCACAATGCACTATCCATAAAACTATTTTATTTTACAAAATTTACAAACATCATACAAAACATGTCAAATGTGAAGAAAGGTAAGGGTTTCATTTCTTGTTATATTGTTATATCCCAACTTAATTGAATTTGTGATTATTTTTTGTTTTAGAAAGAAACCAGGACAATTTTTTTTTGGAATGTGTTGTTTTAAGGATTTTAAAATAAAATTAATTTGCAATGTATAGATAAACAAATTTAAATTAAGTATTATAATTTTTTTTTGTGCGAGAAAGAAAATTAGGACAATTTTTGTTGGAATGTATTGTTTTAAAGATTTTAAAATAAAATTAGTTTATAATGTAAAAATAAATAAATTTAAATTAAATGTTATAAGTTTTTTCTAGGACACAAATTTATTTTATATATAAAATATTTTTTTTATTAAAATAAGATTAAAACTTTTTTATTACATCACAGCAGAGAAGCCTACTCAAACTTTTTCTGAGATTGGAACCACGAACCTATCATTGATGGGCATACCAATCTTACCCGAACTTTTTCTGAGATTGGAACCACGAACCCATAATTGATGAGCAGACCAAGTTTATAAGAGTAGATTTCAAAGTGCCTTTGAAAAATATGAATAAACACCCTGGGTTGAACACGTGGATCCCTCAGGCTATAAGATATTATTGAACCTATCATTGATGGACAACACAGACTTATCTCAGAAGAGTAGATTCCATAGTACTTTTGAAAACACCCTGGGTTGAACACGTGGAAACCCTTAACCAAGGAAATTGGCAAACTCATAGCCACACCTTTTTTTTCATCATCTTAACAAAATAGTTTATAATACAATATTTATATACTAGCACAGCCGCTAAATAGCTGCTGGTGAAAGCTGAAAGGTTGATAAGATGAAACAAATCCTTAAAAGAATATATTAAATTTTATTATTGATTAACAAATAAACGGTTGAGCTTCATTTATCTGGTGTTAATATTTTAATTTCTGTTAATCACTTAAGTGACAATCACCTAGTGATCAAAGTAATTTTTAAATATGATTAGGTAAATGTAAAAAAGTAAACACATAAACGGAGGTCTTTATAATAGCTAGGAAGTTAATGATTGAAATCACAGCCATTTATTTTGTGTGACTACTAAGAATATTCCAGCCATATTTAATCCTGTCCATAAAAAACTTATTAAGCACTAAACCCCTATTAAATCTACCCATTGTCAATAGGTATACACCTTTCGACGTAATTATGTAGTATTATTAAACCCAAATCCATAAAACCCAGATTACAATATAACTTATATAAAACCATTTCCCAAAAACTACCTAACAAATTTGTTCAAGAAACTTCGAGAAACACAATCTATTTACACACAAAAAAAAAAATACAACACATATCTAAATTAAGAGAAATCAAAAGAGATGAGGCTAGGAGTGGATTCATTCTTCAAAATTATATTTGGAAGAAGATTGGATTGGAATAATTTGGGAATGCTTTATGTAAGCACTGTATTGAAACAAGTACTCAAAAACTTATGTAACTGTCCAACGAAATCGGATCAAAATTTATTATATAATTGGAGAAATTAAATTATAAATAAATAAATTAAAGTTGAACAAAAAGTCATAAATCATTTTGAAAAAAAATGGAGATCAAATTAAATTTAAAATATTGAAAATAAATATTATAAAATTAAACCAGAATTTTTTTATTAAACTCACCGACAACACAAAGATACTTGGCACCTACCACAAACCCACCACTACCTACCACAAAGAACGACAGTGATGCATCAACGTCTCCATCATGCATCGTCCTTCAACCGCCTCTAAATGTCATAGTCCTCGACAGCGAGGCTTATCCAATATGTGACCAAGGGGACACGTGGAACAGCAGAAGCCGCACAATTGCGGGACCCGACAAGAAGTAGTGAGTCAGCAGCGGCAAATGCGCTCGAGTTGCTCGGAGACCGCCACGTTCACAGTGATGATGTCGTTGCGTTTAGAACGTCTCAGGACAGTGGGGGGCGTGATGGGCAAGAGATTCCTCTGTTTGTTTGGCTAGATTCTGCACGTCATTCATAACGAGTGGTATGGAGAAATTAGGAGACACGATGTGAGGTATGGTACAGTTTACAGGCCCCAGCCACCACCAGCTTCATTAAAATAACGCAGTGCCAACATTCCACACAGGTCTTTGTCCAGAATTCAACTCTGCATCTCCCACCAAGGATGTTTATATCCATATGTTTACTGAGTGCATTAAATCTAATAATTTAGGGTAAAATTAAACAAACAAAAAAAAAACCCCAAAAAGAATCAAAACGTAAAACAATTAGACTACCGCTATGTGGGTGAGTAAAGTATTCTCGTCCTACCAATAAGAGGTTTCGTATAGGCTTGGAATTTGACGTTTCATGAGAGATACTAGCTATATATGCAACACCTAAAAAATGGCGTTCAGTTAGATGTAGCCAAGAAGAAAATAAAGTTCACTTCAAATTAAAAAACTGTTTTATGAAATGATTTTTTTAACTTAAATCTAGTTATATAAATTTACACGAAATCACTATTTTTTGTTATTTAAAATTTATTTTTGAAGATAGAAATGGATTCAGCGTGTTGAAAAACTCCCAGTGCATTCTAATTATACAGAAATAATCACTCAAATTTGTTGATCTAACAATTTCTTTATTTTAAACAATTGTCCTTCAAAAATATCTAAAAAAATAAATTCATTTCATAGAATGTTTAAATTACTACTTAATTAAAAAATTTAAAATATATATTAACATGAAACAAAAGATGAAAACAATGTACTATAAAGATAATGAGATGAAAGTTTGCAATATCTTCTAATATCAAATACATAAAGCCAATTGATGAAAAAATTATACAAAAGTCTGCAGAGATGAATGAGGCAAGAGCTGACAAGATTGAAGAAAAATTAATAGAAGGAAGGGTAGCGTGATACTCATTCTATTACTTTGGAAGCTTGTTGCAAGGAGATTAAATTTCTACTTATAGTCAGCGTATATGCGTTCCTTCAGCTGGCTAGATATGATTGATGAGGTTTGAATGTTTGCAATTTTAAATGATGTCAAAATGTTGAACCCTAAAATGAAAATGAAGGGTAGTCCAAAAGTTTAAGGGTCATAAAAATTTTCATGTCACATGTAATGTGAAAGTGAAATTTCAAGGTTTTTTTTATTCTATATGATTTGGTTTTTAAATAGGTTATAATTTTAAAAGTATTATACCTTAAAGTTTAAATGTTTTATGGATGTATCTTTTTTCTATGGTTTTTTTTTAATTTTTTTTTAATGATTTTTTTTAATTTTTTTTTGCTTTTTAGTTATTTATAAATTAGAAGGAGAGACGATACAAAAGAAGAATCATTATGTTATATGTATGTATAACTTACAACAAATGTAAATTTATTTTAATTTTGGATTTATCATGTTTATCATATATCAAGATTAGTAGTTAAGATGAATCTAAGTTGACTATTTAAACAAAAGATGATTATTATGGTCGTCATCATTATCTTAATTTCAGATCTATCTTGTATCTAGGTGGATCAAATCCCTTGAAGTGTAAACCTTTGGTCAAGTGTTTTCAATTTAAGAAAGGTTTTCACCTACACAAACTTGATCCCTTTATGATAGATCCGAAGTTAATATGAATGGCTTCGATCCCTCTATGATAGATCTAGAGTTAAGATGAGTATATATATATATATATATATATATATCATGCACTTTAAGCCCATGTTTTCACCTGAAGGGATTTAAGTTGATTGACGTATACACACACACAAAATTGATATATATAAGGAATTACACACCATTGAGATCATTTAACCATATAATTTTTTTACTTTGAGGTGTTTTATAGATATATTTATGACTCACATTGAAATATTTTTTTTGTTATTAATATTTATTAATATATTTTTTAAATGTCATGTGTCAATTTATGTTGAGCACTAAAGGAAAATTAAAAATGACACAATGTATTATTTTTTTTTTTTTTAACAAAATCAACTTTATATATATTTCACTAAAGCTGGACATTGAAATATTTTATGTATAGTCCACATTGAAATATTTTTTTTAATGACAGTTGTCAACTCCACTTTGAACACAGAAGGAATTACACATCTTACATCTCCCTCATTATGGGCTATAGAGAGTGCCTTTATGCACAATAAAGCCACTTTTTACACTTACGTGTTAATTTTTAAGATGTTATTAGTGGTGCCTTCTACTATTGTGCATAGACTAATGTTCAAAACATAGAAGGAGAGACATTATTGGTCTCTCCCTATTGTAGCATAGAATGATAATTGGGGGGAGGGGTTGAGGCATGGGGTCTTCACTATGTGAACATGTGCTAGGGGAAAGGGGTTGAGATAGAGAATCTTCAATTTGTGAACATGTGACATAGCATGTACATTATGAGATATTAAAGAATACCCCTAATTTCACTAGATATTAATAAATACCTCCCAAAATACTTTTTATGGACCCCCCTCTCAATACATCTTTCCTATAAAAAATATATATTTTTACTAGATCCTCCCCCAACCCCCCAATGCCTACAATATATTGAATTTATTTTTCACAATTTTAAAACCCCCTTTATGAATGAACCTGATGAGATATTGATCAACGAGGTGAAGTCTCCTTCCGTTGAGGCTACAAAATATTCTTTATGCAAGCGACAAAGAATATAGACATGGGTTGGTCCCCATATCCCATATTATTATGTTTGGAGAATCGATGTCCATTAGTTTCTTTATGACATTGATTACAAATATGTCCATCAGGGAATGCAGTAGTATGAATGTTAGGATGTGATTCATTGCAAGTAGCATGTATGTATTTATGTTGAAAAGGCATCAATCTGTTTGCAAAAAAAACTAGGTAGCATATATATGGCCATGTTGTTCAAAAACAAATGTTGGGAAATCCATAAGAGATATTGTTCTTTGTTTTTATTTGCAATCTTTCTACGTCTCATTTGTTCTTCAAGTTTCAGTTCAACACATTTTTTCTTGTTTATGATGTTGGTTCTATAATAGTGATTGAGTTGGATGCTTTGAAGGTCATGATGCCATTTTACCATTATCTCTTCTTCTCTTGTTCCAATTCAAGAAGATTAGACAATAAAAAAAGTGTATTAAGTATATGACACTAAAGAAAAAAAATGAAATTATTAAAGTTTAAATATGAATTTTCATTTTTTGCAAGAAAACATGGTGTTTGTAGTGCTAAAACCAAGGAACATGAGCATTCATAGTCCATATCAACCCATTCACAACAAAGAAAAAATATTAAAACCTAAACTTATCTATGCATTTGTTGATGGGTGGCATTTTGAAATTGTTGGCTTCAGGAAGAGAAAAGGGTTGAGTACAATAAATAGGCAATTGATGCTAGTTTGTTATTACCCAAAAAAAACTTGGCACGAGTAGAACATCTTTGTAAAATAAATTGTGAAGAACATGGTACATTAATCCTTTTTTGGTTTCATTTTATTACTAATTGACACAACAAAGCTTAAACATGGAGATAACATCATTGTAATGTTGGTACAATCTGATGAAGAAGAAAAAGTTGAAGGCACTCGTGCCATCAATCCAACTGCAATGATTGACATTAGAGCAAGACTCTAAGGGTATAAGTAGTCTAGTTGTATACATAGATAGAGGTCAAAATTAGTTGATTACCATGTTATAAGCATGCTCATATTCCATCCCTAGATATTGTGTAGAGTTTTGGGGCATGCTAAACTATTAAATGTAAAGGACTACCAATTTGAAAATAAAAATTTGGATAGTATTGCTCACTTAAAAAACTTGAAACCTTACAAAGCTTGCTCTCTTGCTAAAACCATAGTAATCTTACAATTTCTAATGTGCAAAACTTATGGAAAATAAATTTACATAGAGTGTTATGATGAGCATAAGTTTCACAACACAAACAACTGAAAGTTAGCTCTATAAAACCATGCGAGCAAAGAAACCCTTAGACGAAAAGGTCACGTGGAAATAGTTTACAATTCTCACATTTATAGTATCAATGCATCAAATTTACAAGCTACATAGGTAGAAAGGTGTGGCATGGTCATGGGCATGTGTCCTACACAACTAACACTAAGGAAAAGGGTAAAGTTTGGCGCACACCCTTATATGAACCATTTTGACACAATAAAAAATAAAGGTAGAGGCTAGTGGGAGAGAGAGAAGAGCATAATTTTTAAAATCTATGTGGGAGAATGTGACTATCATAAGTATTTTGTAGGAATGATGGAGAGGATGTTCCTACATGTCAAGACACATCAAGCAACATACTCAAGTTATTTTGTAACGTGCCTCTAGTAATAGAACAAAGGTTTCATGTTCAAACCTAATTGAGAATTATATCACTTTCAAGTTTTGTGAGATGCACTATGTACTCTGCATATTTTGTCATCCCCCTTTCTATAATTCCCAAGGTAGTTAATATGAACATAGAACCTTGCATAGTCATTATGTCAATGACCATTACAAAATAAGACACTTTTTCTTTCCACAACAATGTCATCCTTGAAATACTTTTCTGTGTAAACCATTGGTTAATGTATACCGCTTCAACTCATTTTAGAACAAGTGGTGCATAGAAATGTAATTGCCTCACAAAATATCTACAAATTTAGGTGGGGATTGTAATAACTCCGCCAATTCCTTGCAAGGAATATCGATCTCCCTTATAATAGTTATTCAAGGATATTCAATGCGTTGATTCATTAACAATGTCTCGACCATCATAAGGTGGCAACAACATTCCACAAGGGATGGTAATAATAATGAAGAAGGCATGGTTTGCATCATGATCTTAACCCAACTCTGAGTATTTGTGTCGAAAACCATGATGCCATAAAGAAATTTGATGATATAGGAATACATGTTATTATTATTATATATATCTACCATTCATTTACTTCACTCATTTAATTTCATTGAATTAATAATTCCATTACATGCATAAACAATATCGTATATCCTATCCAATAGAACACCCAACCAAACATAATATAATACCTTTACCTTTAATCAATCTACATCTCTTTTATGCTCTTTTTTTTCCTAATATCCAAGCACAGTTACTCCCAAAGATCTCCCCATTGTCAATAGGTGGTAACTAGGGTAAACTGCCAATACCCAAGTTCCAAGCACCTCACCCTAAGGATATCAAGAGAGTCGAGCCCATAACCTACACAACTATCTCTTTTTTATGCTGTAACCAAATTCCTTTACCTTTAATCAAACTACATCTCCTTTTTATGCTATGTATGTTTCTCAAGTCTATTAGAAAGAGAACATCATTGGTTATAAATTAACCATGAAACAATAGATTTAGTGTTTTTTACATGGTTGAGTTGGAGTATTTCTCCAATTTAAAACTCTTCCACAAATTAATAAAATATTAAAATGTGTTAACACTACTCTAAATTTAAGTTAAATTTATCTCTACTCAAGATATTCGATTGCATATGAGTTTTAAAAAAAATCTCAATAACATTGAAATGCAAGTCTATTTAGGCATGTTGTTTGAGGTGTGTTTTCAAATATAGTGAAAGGTGTTCATAAAAATGCAAATGCAAGTTAATGAAACCATAATGCGTTTGAATTTGTTTTCAAAGATGGTAAAAGTAAGTAAATTGTTTACACATGCATTATTCAGAATTAGAGTGTCTATGTCGACTCTTGCTAGCATAATCTAGGGCTTTAATCTCACCATTGGAATGAAGGGTGAAGTACAATGTGATCGTAGATCGGATTTCCTTGGAAAATGACATTTGTGAGCCATGAAAAGGAGTGCACCCACTATTATATGCTACTTATTTTTTCAATTCCTAGTAGATGAGATGAAGTAGTATAATAATTCTCATGGTTTTAATCAGTTTTAAGAAACTAGTTCTGTCTAGTCAATTTTATGTATGATCACATCACTTCTACACAAATCTTTCATAGACCTCAATGTCATTGGCCAATGTATTATACAAGAGGCATAGCAAGCAAAGAGACCTAAATTACAGAGGTAGCTTACAATATAAAATTTTTGATACTAATCATAGTAGATAACAAATTATAGTCAATTTTTCTTGGTAAAATAGTGGACAATAAGTACACTTGGGAAAGTAATTTTATTTGTTGGTTGTATTTTGAATAAAAATAAACGCTACAAATTATTAGTCTTAGTGACATCTAATATTATTTGACATGATATATGGTCTCTTTTAGCATATTTCATACATTCATCAACTTCACGGTGGTGTCAAACTACCCATCTACCCACTCATGACACACGTAATGAAGAAGGATACATAGAGTCCATAGGCTTCCAAAAGATGTGTAGTGTCATGTTGAGGAAAATAGGAGAGAAGTTGCTAGCTCCCACGAGAAAAAATTCTATTGAGGCCCAACTCTTGAAGGTAATACAGGGATCCATGGTAATGACACTCTTCACCTACGATGTGCTCGTCATTACTTTTCTCTTGAAAATTTAAATCAAAGTAGTTTCTTCCAGCTTGTCACACAGGTTAGTATGTGTCAGTTTCTACTCTTCATGCCTACACCATAAAGTTAAGGAAGAGATTGATAGGAGAAAAAAATCATTTCAACACAAAGCCCGGTTGAATGTTGACCTTAGCGTGGACATTGAAGAATTGATATTTCTACTAAAGGATCAAACAATGCCATATTGTTTTTCTTGTTGAAAGGGTGGTGCCATGCATATTTTGACCACGAGAAAATGGAATCCCATATAGCTAAGTCATATCATGCATCGAGCATGGTTGTGAAAGGATAGGTGGATAAGCATGGATGATGATGGTTGTGCAAGGAGAGGTTGATGTGGCTATGCAAAGAGAAGTTTCATCCTCTAGCTCATATTATCCTCCCTATGTTGCATCACATATTCTTGAAAATACATTGACATGGGATACCTTTGCAGGCTTCCAGTCAGGGTAATGATGGCACCATTGTAGAGTTGTAACATCTAGATCCAACACAGATCCAATGCCCACTATTTACTCTTCATAGGTCGAGTTCAATTTGCATCGAGTAGTAAACTATGTTCGTTGGTTGAGGTTGATTCATATTGAATAATATATATTATTAGTAATAATCTTCATGGAAGTGGTCAAATCACATCCCATTGGATCACAAAGGGAGACAAATGAGATTGGATGGGATCGACAAGGATAGGAGGATCAACATGTAATAACACGTGGTTGTTTGTAATAGGTTGTCAACGAAGGATAAATGGTTGTGTGGAAGAGGCTTTTGATAAACAATGATAATTTGTTGAGGAACCATCCCCTTAAAAACACCTTTAGAGATATAGAAAAAAAAAAAATAACACAAAAATGGGAAATATATTTTACTAGGACAACATACATGTTACAACTAATAAAATCCATATTCTACACCATAGTTCTTATCCATTGATCCATTTATGTTATAAATCTAATAATAAGGATAATGTCTAATCCAATAGAAAAATACTACACACCCATTTCAAAACTATATTGATATTAAATTTATATTTATACAAGAAAAAAACTTACACCTCGACACCCCAACTCGCTAAATTGTTAAAATATTCAAAACTTAAATGTACCATGTTACATTTCTTATTCATCAACATGTATTTAACATACTATCTATGGTATGGCTAATTGCATATTACTTGTTGAACCCTTCCATGTTATATACTCAAATAAGTTGAATGCCTAGATTACCATATGGGGAGCTTTAGTATTATCATTATTTATGATCTTAAATTGCAAGTTAAGAGAACACCGTTTTTTTACATTTTTTCTAAATAATTTTAATAGCCAATAAACAAAAGGAGTAATGTACATTGGTACACCCCCTTTGTGAAGTTCAAAATTAAAAGTTTTCACCAAATCTAGGAAAAAAAACTATGTTGTTCGCTCATGTTGTATTCATGGAATTTACTCTCATATGATCATATTGGATTGTGGTTACAATTGTTGGTTGTGGAGCCTAATTATCTTCTTGATTCAGAGGTCTTTGTTTTCATCCATGTTTATACCCCATGAAGACTATACACCCCTCCACGCGGGGGGGTTATAGGGGGGGCTTGCAAATTGCCTTGTAAAAGTATATTGTAATTTCATAGTCAATCTTGACTGTTCATCATTAAGTCACAGATTTGACGTTAGAGATTATGTTAAGGTTTTTTTCCCTAGAAGGCAACCCTCTTTTATGAGGGAATTGTATTGCGGTTGTGTATTATCACAAATATTGTATTCTGAGAGAGGAGACTATGAGATAAAGAAGAGGAAGTTACAGTGGGTGTGTTGTAGGTTACATCCCTTCATTTGATGGATAATAATAAAGGAAGGACCTGACAATTTCTCTGGTGGACGTTGTTAGCACATGTAAATTTTCAATTTGTGATTTGGCCTAAATTGTTCTTTACAGGGTGATTGTGTTAAGTGCATTGAGGCTAAAACCTCCAGGTTCATTTGAGCAAAGCTTGCAGCAAGTGGAGGTGGACAAGAAAGAAAAAGGAAATATTGATTTTCTTGTTGAAGCAACAGAGATTTGAACCCCTGGAGCTATATTCACCAATTTTTTCCTGTTTGTCTTTTTGTAAATGAGCAACAGAAAAAACCCTAACCCTAATTATCAAAATGCCCTAAATACTTGAATATTTCATTCTTGTTCACAGTGATTTTTGATCAAGGGTGGACCATTATATATGATCATATCATTTTTCTTCCCATACCATGTTTTGGAACCTTTTTTTTTTATCATGAGTTGTAAATGCAAAATTTACAGTTGCATAGCAGGCCCTCTGCGCAACTGTAATAGTCATATTTTCAAGAAAAAAAACGAGGTTTCCTTGTCAAGTTTTGAGTGGGAAGCTTAATCAGTTGAGTTAAGATTAAATAGACATTGTGAAAGAGTCAATATAAGCAATCTATCAGTCATAAATAATTTGGGTTCATTTGTTGCAATGTTGAGATATATTAGTGTTTTGAAATCTTGAGAAGAAAGTGATGTTTTGAAGGAGGTTGAAGGATTTCTAGGGCACCTTATCATCGTCATCAACTATCATAATCTATCACCAAAAATAAAAGAGGTGGACAAAGTGTAAAAAAGGGATTTGATTGCGCAACTTGTTGCGCACAGTCTTGTAGGTACAATTGTGTAGCATATTGAAGATCATGTTATTAAATTATGCTTGAAATTGTTGACAGGTTAAGAAATACTATGGAGGTAATCATGGATACATCAACATGCACAGGTGATACCAATGTTGCATTAAAAAACATTTTTTTGTAGAAATAAGATGTATTAGAGTTTTGAAGTCTTGATAGTGAAATCAATGCTTGGGAGCAAGGTAAGTGTTTTAAGGTCCTTAAATCATGTTATTGCAAGTGATAATATGTACAAAACCCCTTCAGTGTTCAAAATTAAATCAAACTTAGCAAAATAACATGAAAAGGAGGTTGCACAACAAATTTGTTGTGTAAAGTCTGCAGGGCACGTTGCGCAAATGATTGTTTTAGCAGTCAACATCAAGCTTGGTTTATGAATAATTGGAGAAGAATTTTGAAAAAACCAAAGAGGTTTTTGTCAAACACAGACCAAATAATAAAAAACTCTCTCAGTGTTTACACAGGTGTCATTTTTTGGAATATTTGAATAGATATTTACAACCTATTTTACCAGATTTAAATATTTAATGATTTCCTGTTTTAGTCATGATCTTTGGGTGAATATTATGAGAATATGGAGAGGAAGTTTTGAAAACTGAAAGAGTATTTTGTAAAAAACATACCCAATAACAAAAATCTCTCTCAAGTTTTACACAAATACCATGGTTTGGAAGATATGCAATGATATTTTAGGCCTATTTTCTAGAATTTCTCCAAGCCAGATTTGTTGCAGGTTTCAGTTGTGCAATAGACATGCTGTGCAACTGTGAAAGAGCATCTATAACTCCCCCAGATCGACAAGGACATGTCAACAAGAGTACCATCTCATATCCAAAAAATGCCAAGGTCAAAGAACAACAAGATATGGATTCAAATATTTGATTTATCAAGTTTTTATATGTAATTAATGAGTCAAGTTTGACTCCTTCCTTTCAATAGTTAGTTCCGATTTTATTGCCAGAATATCTTGTAATTGTATCTTAACTTAGATAGGCAGTTGAACTCGAATTTTGGAAGATAGAAGATGTATTTTCTATATATATTTGGATCCTTAATGAACTCAAGGGGGGGGGGGGGGGGGGGGGGGGAGTGTATGAGGGGTTTCTATTGTGTGCATTGTGTAACTTAATTTCCTGAGATTAATGAAAGTTTGAACCAGAAGTACATGGAATATGATATCTGAGATACATGTTAATATTTCTCCTTTGCCTTGTGATCTTATGTGAAATGTATTTTTCCTATTTTAATCATTATTTGTGTATGTTCTCTTCTATATGTTCAAGTGTGATATATGTATGTGGATTCATCATAAGTTGATGCTTTGTGCATGTGTTTACCTCCTCTATTTATGCTATAAGTGCTTTAGGATTCATCCATGATAGATTCCCTGAAGAATTAATGTCTTTTCTCTCTGAATATCCTGCTACAATGACAATTAAATTGGTATAAGGAGTGTTTTCTATATTGCCTCAAATAAATCATCTTTCAAATTAACCAGTGTTCAATCACTTGTTAGTCTCTGATCCTATGACTCCATTGCCCAATGTACTTTCAATCTGCTTTGCCACCAACTCATTAAACCTATTTCAAAATTAGAGATCTAGCCTTTGATTCAAAACCAAATCAATCCTTTCAGTGTCTGATTTGAAAGAGAGATCCCTCTCTGGAGTTGGAAGGGATAGCTTCCAATTTCGATGGGGTTTGTATGTTCCTCCATGGTTTTCCTCCTACAGCCAAGGGAAATTACATAGTGCTAATAGATGTAGCCCACACTGGGTGAACCAAATATATCCATGTATCTATTTTATTGTGTATATTTTGTGTTTTATTTCCGCATTTGTTTTATTTTATTGCTCCGTGATCCTATTTTTCTAACAACTGGTATCAGAGAAAAATGTAACTCACAAGAAAAGAGGGTTCATGTTTCGAGTGGGAGCAATGGCGGAAGATGGAAAGTTTAGGGTCGATAAATTTAACGACCAAAACTACCAGTTATGGAAGATGCGGATGGAAGATTATTTATATCAGAAGGATCTATTCCTCCCATTGGGTGGAATAACAAAGAAGTCGATGGCCATGAAGGACGAAGAATGGGATGTTCTTAAGAGAAAGGAACTAGAAATGATACGACTGAGCTTGAAAACATCAGTGGCTTTCAATATTTCAAAATAAAAGACAACGAAAGAGCTGATGGATGCAATGGATAAACTGTATGAAAAACCCTCAGCGCCCAATAAGGTATTTCCAATGAAGAGATTATTTAATATGAAGATGTCAGAAGGTGGGTCTATTGCAGATCATTTAAATGAATTTAATACAGTTACTAATCAAATAAGTTATGTAAAAGTGGAATTTTATGATGAGGTCAGGGATCTTCTAATCTTGTGCTCATTTTCAGAAAGCTGGAATGGCTTGGTCATGGCTATAAGTAAATCTGTCTCTCATTCAAACAATCTAAAATTTGATGATGTTGTTGGTGTTATCCTTAGAGAGGAAATGCGAAAGAAAAGTACAGGTGAGACATCAGGTAATGTGTTTACTGTGGAGAACATGGGAAGACACAAGGCTAGAGGAAAGGGCTCAGGGAACTGTGGGAATTCTAGGAAGGGAAGATCCAAATCCAGACTGGGAAAGATAGAGTGTTCGAATTGTGGGAGGAAAGGACATTTGAAGAAAGAGTGCAGAGCTCCAAAGAAACAAAAAGATGAACAACAAGAGAAAAATCAAGAAGAAAATGTAACAGGTGATGTGTTACAAGATGATTTAATTCTTTCTGTAGATAATATTTCTGAGTCTTGGGTAGTAGATTTAGGGGCTTCATTTCATGCCACACTCCATAGGAAACATTTTCTAGATTATGTTCAAGGTGATTTTGGAAAAGTTCATTTGGGTGATGATGCACCATGCAAAATTGTTGGAATGGGAAAGGTACAAATAAAGAAAAAGAATGGAAACCAATGGTTGTTGAAAGAGGTAAGACATTTTCCATATCTAAGGAAAAATTTGATTTCAACTGGGCAGTTGGAAAGTGAAGGCTGTATATCTATATTTACAGATAAAGCGTGGAATGTCATCAAAGGATCACTGGTGATAGGAAAAAGAGAGAAGGTAGGTACATTGTATTTATGTACTGGTAATACTGACACTTCTGTATCTTTAGCTTCTATAGGAGTGAATACAACATTGTGGAATCATAGGCTTGGACACATGAGTGAGAAGGGGATGCAGATACTTCACAAAATAAATTTGTTTCCAGATATTAAACAAATTTATTTGGATTTATGTGAGCATTGTGTTTATGAAACACAAAAGAGAGTCAGATTTCTCAGAGTCAGAAAAGAAAAGAAGAGTGAAAGGTTAGAGCTTGTTCATACAGATGTATGGGGACCAGCTCAGGTACCATATCTTGGTGTATCTCGTTATTATGTTACTTTTATTGATGATTCAACTAGAAAAACTTGGGTTTATTGCATTCAACAAAAAATTGATGTTTTTGATACTTTTAAGAAATGGAAAGCTTTGGTTGAGAATGAGGCATGAAAAAGGTTGAAGTGCCTCAGATAAAACAATGGAGGTGAATATTGTAGCAAGGATTTTTATTATTACTGTTCATACCATGGGATTCGTAGAGATAAGACCGTTCTAGGAACACCACAAG
Organism: Picea engelmannii; assembly: GCA_009831015.1. NCBI lineage: Eukaryota > Viridiplantae > Streptophyta > Pinopsida > Pinales > Pinaceae > Picea > Picea engelmannii. The sequence goes on from ML780120.1 coordinate 1,440,830, forward strand.
AAAATGGTGTGTCAGAAAGGATGAAYAGGACAATCATGGAGCATGCAAGGAATATGAGATTGTATGCTGGATTGCCCTTACATTTATGGGAAGATGTTGTAGATACTATTGTTTACTTAATAAACAAAGGAACTTCAAGCTATTTTGATGGTGGAATTCYAGAGGAAGCATGGAYAGGTAAAAAGGTAAACTATTCATTTTTGAAGACTTTCGGTTGTGAAGCATTTGTCCATATTGATAAATAAAATAGAACAAAGCTTGAGGAAAAATCTGAGAAGTGTACCTTTATTGGATACAATATTAATGATTTTGGTTATCGCTTATAAGATTATGAAAATCAAAAAATCATTAGGAGTAGAGATGTCATAATCAATGAAAAGGTCATGTTCAAAGATCATTTGCAGGGAAAGAAACAGGAAAAAGAAAAACCAGAATACACAATGCTTGATGAGATCATTGAAAAAGAAATTCCAAATATACCAGAAAATCAAAATGTATAACAACAGGAGAAGAAAGTACCTCAAACTCCTTCAAGTGTTGTTAGAAGATCTACCAGGTTAAGTAGACCCCCTGAACGATACTCTCCTTCATTGTATTATTTATTGTTCACTGATTCTGGTGAACCAAAATGTTATGAAGAGGCAATGCAAGTAGACACTAAAAAAAAGTGAGAGAAAGGCATGCAAGATGAAATGGATTCCTTGGTAAATAACCAGACTTGGGACTTGGTTCAGTTCCTTGTGGGAAAAAGAGCATTGCATAATAAATGGGTTTACAAGTTGAAGGAAGAAGATAGAGGAAAAAAGCAGTACAAAGATAGACTTGTTGTAAAGGGGTTTGCACAAAATAAATGTATAGATTTTGATGAAATATTTTCTCCTGTTGTTAAAATGACTTCAATTAGGACTATTTTAAGTCTTGTGGTAGTATAAGATTTGCATCTTGAATGGTTAGATGTAAAAACAACTTTTCTCAATGGGGATTTGGATGAATTTATATGGAGCAACCATAGGGGTACGAGGTCAAAGGGAAGGAAAATTTGGTATGCAGGTTGAAGAAGAGCTTGTATGGCCTAAAGAAATCTCCAAGGCAGTGGTATTTAAAGTTTGATAGGTTTATGACTAATCAAGGTTATAGTACATGCCATTTTGATCACTGTGTTTATTTTAAAAGGCTATAAAATGGAAGGTACATTGTCTTGCTATTATATGTAGATGACATGCTCGTTGCAGGGTCTAATATGAAGGATATAAATGTGCTCAAGAATAAATTATCTAATTCATTTGCGATGAATGATTTGGGTGCTGGAAAGAAAATCCTTGGTATGAGAATAAAAAAAGACAAGAAAAATCGCAAATTGACATTGTCTCAGGGTGAGTACATAAAGAAGGTGTTGGAGAGGTTTAAAATGCAAAATGAAAAACTAGCTAGTACACCCTTGGCCAACCATTTCAAATTAACTAAGGAAATGTGTCCCAAGAAACAGGAGGAGATATAATACATGTATGGGGTTCTTTATTCATCAACAATTGTCAGCTTGATGTATGTGATGGTTTGCACAAGACCAACTTGATGTATGCGATGGTTTGCACAAGACCAGATATTGCATATGCAATAGGAGTTGTGAGTAGGTATATGAACAATCCAAGTAAATAACATTGGGAGGCAGTAAAGTGGATTCTCAGGTATTTGAGAGGTACTGCTACTCATGCATTATGTTTTGGAGGTTCAAACATTGTTCTACAGGGATATGTTGATTAGTATATTGTAGGTGATAAAGATAGTAGGAGAAGCACCATAGGGTATGTTTTTACTGTAGGTGGAACAATAGTAAGTTGAATTTCAAAATTACAAAATATTGTTTCACTTTCAACAACAAATAAAGAGTATGTTGCTGCTACAAAGGTTAGTAAAGAAGTGATTTGGTTACAAAGGTTTATGGAGGAATTGGGAAAGAAGCAGGAGAATAAAAGGTTGTACTGTGGCAGTGAGAGTGCCATTCATCTTGAAAATAACTCAACCTTCCATTCAAATACTAAGCATATACATCTCATGCACTATTTCATACGATCTGTGTTGGAAAATTGACATTTGAAGTTGGAAAAGATACATACTAGCCATAATCCTGCAGAGATGTTAACAAAGGGAGTAACCAGGGAGAAACTGAGTTCCTGCTCAGTTTCAGTTGACCTTCAAGCATGAAGGTGAAGATGCGAAATTTCCCAAGTCCATGAAGGATCATAGTCTAGCAGATACAACAATGATGGAGTTGTTGTGATCAGTCTCCACATGGAAGATTGTTGGTTGTGGAGATTGATTATCTTCCTGATTCAGAGGTCTTTGTTTTCAGTCGTGTTTATACCCTATGAAGACTGTACACCACTCCACGTGGGGGGGGGGGGTTGCAAGAGGTCTTTCCCCCCCTATAAGGTTTGAGTGGCTCATCCTCCCTGCTGGGGGATCCAGGGGAAACGTCCCCTGAAGGAAAAATTGCCTTGTAAATGTATATTGTAATTTCATAGTCAATCTTGACCGTTCATCATTAAGTCACAAATATGACGGTAGATATTATGTTAAGGTTTTTTCCCCTAGAAGGTAACCCTATTTTATGAGGGAATTGTATTGCGGTTGTGTATTATCACAAATATTGTATTATGAGAGAGGAGATTGTGAGAGAAAGATGAGGAAGTTACAATGCGTGTGTTGTAGGCTGTATCCTTTCATTTGTTAGATAATAATAAAGGAAGGACCTGGAAATTTCTCCGGTGGATGTAGCCCACACTAGGTGAACTATGTATATCTTTGTCTCTATTTTATTGTGTATCTTCTATGTTTTATTTCCGCATTTGTTTTATTTTATTTCTCCGCAATCCTGTTTTTCTAACAACAATGTCTTACTTTAACTAGATTGACCCATGATTGTAACATAGTTATTCCACATTATTTTATGTATTACCGACTTAGGAGATGAATATGCTATTTCCCAAAAATGAATAATAATAATAACAATAATAAAGATGCCATGAATATGACAAGATTCAACCTTATCAATCAATTGATAATAGGAACTACAAGGAGAATACCTTCTAGTGGAGGTTTTTAGTGTTAGAAAATTTGACAAAATTTTCAAAAATACCTGCGCTACAACCTCCTCTATCGGTTGCAGAGGTTTTAACAAAGGTTCCATATAACTAAAAAAATTCGGGCGGGCAGAGGTTATAGCACATGATTTTTTTTCCAGTGATTATATTGTCAAAACACACCGGTGCGCACACATAAATGAGAAGCGTCAATGTGTACACATAAATGAGAAGAACTAGTGCATACACACAAATGAGAAGCACCGATGCGCACACATAAATGAGAATCATCGATGCTCACACATAAATAAGAAGTACTGGTGCGCACACATAAATGAGAAGCACTAGTGCGCACACATAAATGAAAAGAACTGGTGCTTTTTATGTTTATGCATGCACTGGTGCGTATTGTAATCACACATTGAAATATTTTGAAATGATACAAATATAATCGTACATTATGTCATTTAAAGCAGCATTGCTTTGTCACAATTTTTAGCGCTAATGCATATAACTCATAAAAACACATTGTCTAGTGAGTTCAAAAGAATGCAATGCACCGATATGTATATATTTTAATTATTTTTTTTTTTACAATTTTTCAATTAAACATATCAAAATCAAATATTTGTTATAATAATATTGATTTTTATATTTTTGTTATTGTGTTTTGATATAATGATTTCATTAATGTGTTATCCAATGGATTACACCTCTATTATTTGTAACAATGTAAACCATCCATATATTGATTAATCAACAACACAACATTTTACAACATTTGACAATGCAATAACATAAGAAATCCATTTTATTATATATGAATAAGTGATCCATCGTCATACAAAATGGGATAACGTAAAGGTCCACAATAATCAAAATGCAACCAATATGTTATTGTTACACTCATTGATAACATGTCCTTATGCAATCATGACAATATGTTGAGTACAATAAACAAAATCCTTGATTTTCACAGACAAATATTCCAAAACATACAACTTGAAGTAACATTCAATTATATTGATTGTCATTTGAAATTGCTTGAACTGCTATCATCGCTCGGGATGTGTGCATGCCTCATTTCTTCATCACTTGTAGGTGATATTGTACTTTGGTTATTTAACCTAATGTTTTCTTGTTCAACTTGTTTTTTATGTTCCACTTCTTTATGTTCCATCTACAAACATAGAAATAGAGTGTAATAAGCATATCTACATTTATATATATAGTAGAATATACATGAATTCATAAATAAAAAAGTGTACCATAGTAGAAACTACTTCATAAAAGATACACATTCTTTTGAAGCCATGCTTCATGCCATCTCTCAAAATATCTTATGTTGGATGCACTCCATACTTTGTTTCATGCATGTTTAATACACCATGACAAAACACAGTTGATATAATTAATATAAAATTTTCTTGTTGTTCCATTAATTATAAAACAAGAGAAGTTAAACAACATAGCTACTTTCAAATTGTTTAGTTAAACCTTGATACTTCAATATATACCCACAACCCATACTTAACCCAATGTCTATCAATTCTTCAGTTGGCTCTTGTTTGTATGTTAGCACCTATAAGAAGACATCCATGGATGAGTGTAAATTGATTATTTAAATATAAATATCATAACACAGATGAAATTTTAAGTAGGATTGAAAAATTAAGTACTCACAAACTTTGCGATCAACCCTTTTATTCTTCATCATCTTGTCTTATGTGCTGAATGACTTTCATTTTGTTTTCTACAAAACACAATTGAAAATTAGTAATTCATACCATAATTAAATTTGATGTACATAAAAGAATAAATGAATGATTACATACCTCTTATGCATATTGAATTTTTTTGGGATAGCTCCTCCTGTGATACAATTATGTTCCTTTATTTTACCATTTCCTTGTACACCTTTTTTGGACATCCCCACCAACATGTATTGGTTTTTCCCTCATTTGTCCCTTATAATTTCCATGACATGCCTTAACCAACACACATTATTAATTTAAACCTACAAATAATTCAAAGATATTAAATTATTAATACAAATTAAATAACTTTCCTTGTTCTCTTGTTGGGATGAGCTACCGTTGTGCTCATTACAATAAGTTGTTTTCCTTGAACTCCTATCGACCATATTCTATAAAAAAAATACTAGAATCATCAGATATAAAAACTATGATTTGTTTTTACAAAATAAGATTGATAGAAGAATTGATGCTCTATAAATTAATAGAGGCATTGGTGATATATTAATTAATAGAAGCACCGATGTTATATAAATTAATAGGAGCACAAATTCTTCATTATTGTTTATTGTACACTTCCATACATGTGAGCAAAGTTATTTTTATTTTAAACTTCTCGGTGTTGTTGACAAGAACATGAGCACCAGTGCACTTTGTTATTGGGGGAGCACCGATGCACTTTGTTATTGGGGGAGCATCGATGCACTTTGTTATTGGGGGAGAAAATCACACTTTGTTATTGGGAAGAGCCCAAGTACGCTTTGTTATTAGGGGAGCACCGATGCACTTTGTTATTGAGAGAGACTGGTGTGATTTGTTATTGGGGGAGCACCAATGCACTTTGTTATTGGGGAGCACTGTGATGCATTTTAGTTCTTATAAAATAATAAAAAAACAATATTTTAATATTTTGTATTAATAACGGTTATCATAAGCACCGCGGTGTTATGTTTTGGAGCACCAATGTGCTTTTTTATTTGGAAGAGAACCGGTGCACATGGTGTTGTTGACATGAACATGTGCATCGATGCACTATTCCTATATAATGCGCACCGTGAACCGTGGAAATGTTTTTTAAAAAGAAATCTGATAGTGACAGGATTTGGGAGCCAATGCAATGAGTGATCCCTTTGCAATAGATACCAAATTCCCCATATACAAGTAAATAAACCCTATAAAAATCTATTTCTTAATTTTTTTTTCTACTTGTGAAATATAGAGAGCAAAACCAAGTTAAACAACGACGAAGCTAGGGCTTCCAATATTGAATGTAACTGTGAACCCCCTCCCCCCTCCTTTTTAATAGTGCACCAAAATTTGCTTGAATCAAATAGGGGAAAGATTGAGATGATGAATAGAATAAAATCACATACCTGAAATTTCTCTTCTGCAAATTTGTATGTAAATTTGGCTCTTCAAAAAAATTTACCCACTAAAAGACATTGCTTGTAAATATCTGTTGCAGAAGTCTCCCCTCTAAATTTTGTCAAAATAATGAAATGATGATTACTTGGTTTTCATTTATAAACATATCCATTTTGAAAATACAAAATTATCGCTCATTTTTTCACTGTATATTTTAGCGCATTGACTTGATTCGGTAATTTTTTATTTATTTTACACTTTAACGGTGCGCTCGACAGTAATATGCACCGATGAGTTTTTTTTTTACCGAAACACACCAAGGCTGTATTGGTTTCTAACTGCACCGTGAAATATCTATGGCTTTTGAATTAATTTCTTTTGTTTAAAAATTGATTTTTCTAGTGCATTTGTTATATGAGCACTAGTGCACTTTGTTATTAGGGAAGCATCGATGCACTTTGTTATTGGGGGAGAACTGGTGTGCTTTGTTATTGGGGGAGCAATGGGGCAATTTTCTATTGGGGAGCACCAGGGTGCATTTTATTTCTTATAAAATAAAAAACAAAATTTTATTATTTTATATTAATAGCGTTTATGGGAAGCATCGGGGCATTATGTTTTGGAGCACCTGTGCACTTTATTATTGGGGGAGAATCAATGCACTTTGTTATTGGGGGAGCACCGAAAATATTTTAGTGTTTTATATTAATAGTAGTTATTTGTGTTCTTTATTTGTTAAGCATCGATGTGTTATGGTTTGTAAGAGAACCGGTGCGTACGATCGACTTAGGAGCACTGGTGTGCATGATCGAATTAGGTGCACTGGTGCGCATGGTAGAATTAGGTGCACCAGTGTTAAAACCTCTCTAACAACCTCCACCCACCCACCTCCACTAAACACCTCT
>ML780120.1:1470617-1512817 GCA_009831015.1 Picea engelmannii
CCTGATTGCGGGATCAAAAGTTGCTCGAAAGTTAATTTTCTGAGGGCAGGACACAATTGAAACCACGATATCAAAGAAGGGGTACGTGGCCGCTGGAGGTAGATCGCGGGGAGAAAAGTGGTTAATCCCAAACCATTGTTGGACGTGCCCACAATCATTCTCTTATGAAAGGACATAGCCCGAGGTCACATACGATAGGGGGCTAACAAGAAGAGAGCTCGTGCCCGCAATCACGTGGTCATGTGAAGTTAATCACCCAAGGTCATATCGGAAAATAGGGAGCTAGTGCTCGCTAGACCAAGAATGCAAAATGCCTTTTGAATAGGCGTATGGTGACTGCTAGAGGTCACGTGAAGGAAGGGACATAAAAGCCAAAGAATACAAAAAAAATGATTGGTTGTAACTGCCATAGAAGTTGAAGAATTCGACTGATAGAGAAGCAAAAGATTCTCAGGATAACTGCTAGAGAAGCCAAAGAACCTTGAATAACAGCCAAAGAAGATGAAGAGTTAGTTTGATGATTAGGTAGATGACTCGATGTGTGAAAGACATCAGAATAGAGAAGAGATAGAGTGTCTCTCAGAGAGTGATGCATGTGGGTAGGACGAGATGCAGTGCATAATATGAAGGGGAGATCCGTGGTGCAGTGAAGAGGATGCAGAGGTAGCACATAGCATAAAAGGAAGAAGAGAAGCTGAACATGAAGCGGTGTTGAGTGCAGGAGGAAAAAGAGAAGAGAATAAAAGATGAATGATGAAGAAGTAGAATAGAGTATAGAAGCTGAAGAAGGCAGAGAAGAAATGGAGTTGTAACAGACCATATCAGAGATAGAGAAAGTGAGTAGAGTTTTGTAAGATTCATTCAGGGTGGTGGGGTGGTGCTAGGGAGGATTGTAGTCCACTAAATTCTAGTTGGTGCTAGAAGATATTCTGGGAGTTGGTGCTTCCATCTAGTGGGTGCCAGAGAAACCTGGGAGTCGGTGCTTCCATATAGTTGGTGCTAGAGAAATCTGAGAGTTGGTGCTCTCTGCAAGTTGTAGCTTGCTATTAGAGGTTGTAGCCTCATATTTGAGTTGGAGCTCAAAGACTGTGATGTACATGAAAGTTGGAGCTTGATTGACATCCTAAGAAGAAGAGGTTTTCACCCTTTATGGGTTTCTTTAGGAAAATCAACGTCTCTGTGTATTCTGTGTGATTGATCATTGTATATCTATACATGTTAAGTTATCAGCAACACATTAAATAACAATCTAGAAAGAATCAGAAGAACAATAAAATTTTCAAGCTTATATACATAACTGATTCAACCCCCCCTCTTAGTTATATTTCCAACAACGAGGATTGGTGTCCTTCACAATTCTTTATAAAACCTTGTAATTGATTTTAAATTTATTTATATAATTTATTTTTCATACAATTCATTGTTGATTTATGGTGGTGATCAATAAAATATCAAAAGTAACTGTTAATTGTGAAAAAAGGGAATGCTGATTCACCCCCCCCTCTCAGTATTCCAACAATTGGTATCATAGAGGGTGCCTTCAGCACAATATAACAACTGGAAGGTAGATCCTGAAGATGGATCAACAAGAGGGAATGTCTAATAACAAAGCAACATTGTTCAATGGAGGAGGCTATGCTCTATGCAAAATAAGAATGAAAAACTTCTTGTTGTCTCTTGATTTTGATGTCTGGTGATCTGTTGAAGATGGATAAACTGCATCAACTACTCCACCCAAAGATGTTGTAGGAAAGAAAATCTGCTATAACAACTCAAGAGAAGTTAATGCAATTCTTGGAGGGTTGACAAATTCTATCTGTGTAAAGGTTATGCATTGTAAACCATCCAAAGAAATTTGGGACAAGTTAGAGGTTGTATATGAAGGAGATGACAAAGTCAAGGAAGACAAACTACAAACCTATAGAACCCAGTTTGAAAATATGAAAATGAAAGAAGAAGAAAATATTGTTGAGTACTTTCATAGGGTAGATGAAGTGGTTAACTCAATCATAGCAGCAGGAGAAGAAATTGCAGATAAACCTATTGTGCAAAAAATACTAAGATCATTACCTATGAGATATGATGCAAAGATTTCTACAATTGAAGATATAACTGATCTAAGAACACTCAGAGTTTATCAGCTTCATGGAATTTTTACAACATATGAAATGAGAACATGGAATGATAAATCAACAAAAGATGAAACAACCTTTAAAGCATCTAAGACAAAGATGAGGCAGGAGAAAAAGACCAATGATAAGTTATTAGATATATCAAATGTAGAAGAGACCAACTTTATAAAGAAACTCCATAAAGGATTTGGAAAATATAAATGAAACTTACCTTTCAAATGTTTCAACTGTGGCAAAATCAGGCACTTTTCCAACAAATGTCCCTATCCCGTATAGGAGGAAAATGAGGAAGAAGTTCACAACCAGGAAAATCAATACACGAAGAAATTTTATAAGAAAAAGAAAAACTTCTACTCTAAAGAAGACACCAACTCTTCATACATAAGTGAAGACGAATTTTCATAGCTTCTATTTATGGGAATGAAAATGCAAGATGATAAACATTCAGAAGATGAAAAAGAAGGGAACTTCGAAGAATAAATCCTTAGTGTAGTTGAAGAACTAAGAAAAACCAAAAAACAAAACAGGGTACTAAGAAGAGAGCTTCTAGATATTAAAGAAGCTACTAAATCAAGAGAGAGGGAAGTTTCCAAAACCCTCAAGGAGTCAGATAAAACCATCAGTGATTTGAAGTCCCAAGTCATGGGAGCTAATAAAACTAAAGAAATCATTTTAAAACAACTTAGTGATAAAAAACAAGCATGTGAGAAACTAGAATTTGAGATTAAGCTGCTAAAAAGTGAACTTGAGAAAGAAAAGAAGAGATCAAACTTTGGAAATAGTTCAAAGATCTTGGATGAAATTATCAGTAGTCAAAGGTCACCAAACAACAAGATTGGTTTGGGTTACACCAAAGACTCAACTTCTACATCATAAGGATCAGTCAAAAGATCAATTAGTTATGTAGATGCTCTAAAGGGCTCCTCAATAAGAGAAGATAACAAGGAAAATATGATACCATTGAACACTGTTCCACATAAACAAAAATCAGCATTCCCTAGTAAAGTAAAAAATGATAGGAAGAATACAATCACCAGAAGGAATCCACCTAATAAATATCTATTCATTGGATACTGTTACTCTTGCAATAATTTTGTACATCAGGAACTACACTGCAAAGCTTATGGATAATACAATAACATAAATGTCCAAAAATATAAGAACAATAGGTACAATACAGAGAAGAGAAACTACAACTCATTTACTTATTTGCAAAACTTCAATATTGAATGTAAAAAATGCAACAAGTATGGTCATAAAACTAGAGAATGTAGATTACCAATGCAATCCATAAAAATAGGAAACCCTAACAAACAGAATAAGAAGACATGGAAAATAAAATCTGAAGTACCAAACAAGAAAGATGATGAAAATATTGCTCTTGAAATTGATGAAGTTAATAATAGGAGATTGGTGGGTAAAACTTCTAATAAGGAATATAATAATCAAAGTTATGCATATAAAGTAGATCAAACTCAAGACATGAAAAATCCTAAAGAAAAATCTGACACAACTCCAAAACTTGATAATGTCATACAAGAAGATTATCCATTACCCAAGAAATGGAAATTAATAGAGGAATATTCTCAAAACAAGGATAAATAAGCTTTTGGTGCACATAATAGTTACATTGATGATGAATCTTCAAAAGTAGAATAACCAGAATAATTGAGTGATGATTATCTAAGAAATTTTTCAATCCTATTTTAATGGTTCACTGAAACTCCTTCTCAAAGAAAAATTAAAAACAAAGAAGGGAAGGAGAAATTAAGGAAGACTTAAAAATCATTCTTGTTTATTCTCCTATGAGCATTAAAGCACACAAAAATGAATAGGATCATCAAAAGAATCATGGTTTGATGATATAACTCTATGCAGGATCTAACATAGTTTATTGCAAGTCTTTATCTACCCAGGAACATTGCAGGTTATGTATTGATCTCATAATGGTTATAAGTGGACAAACCCTAAATGGAAGTTACTATGTGAGCAAGAAATGGAATGAAAGGAAAATTCTACAACAGTGAGGTGATGATGAAGATAGACCGAGTACAAGTCTGAAAATGAAAAGACTGGAAACCGAAATTTCAGATATAGTGGTTGTGACAGAGAAAATATAAAATATATATTGGTTGTTCGATGTGTGCCTGAGTTGGTTGGATAACTAGATCAATTGTAGTTGAATAGATTACATTCTATCAACAAGCTAAGTCATGTGGTAGGAAAAATATAAATCCTCTCGAATAAGATGGATACATCTAGTTAGCGATCAATGAGAAGCAATGGATAGGTCGAAAGTTCGTTTGAAAAGTATAAGCTTCAGTTGCTCAGTGTAATAGTAGGACAACAATATCCGCAGCAGAAGCAGTAGGATGTATATAGTGGTATACATGGCATCCTATACAGATGACAGGGGGATAGATCTTTTCAGGAAGAACTACCCTTTTTAGAAACAAAGGGGAAGAAAAGTTAGAAGCAGAGAAAGAAGATTGATAGGGGGAGAAACCCTTTTCCATTGATGTCAAAGGGGGAGAGTAACTTCATAGAGAAAAGCATCATCACAAGGGGAGTTTGTATGAAGTTAGAGTGTTTACCTCAATGACAAAGGGGAAGATTGTTGGACATATTGTCATTATTGTATTTTCAGAAGGGAAAGAGCATTGCAGAAACATGATCGAGATCGAAATCCCCATAGGACAAAATATGACCATTGGATACTCAATTGCTAGATCAAGGGAAAGGATTGATTGCGTAGCACGAAGGGATAATTAAAATACATGATATTTCCAATCCCACAATTAGTCTAGACTGCCAAATCTCATCAATTCAAAGATCGACGACTGTGGTTGATCCACCAACAATCGCACAACTTCAATTGTAGAGTTTGGGCAAGGGGATAAACCACGTGCATGTTACGGTTCCACAATCCACACCAACCATCAATGGTCACCTGCCAATAGATCTAAGGTTGGAATCAATTCCACTACCAAACGAGCAATTTCCATTGTGGAACGCGACGATAGTTTTAAACATCGTGCTAGTTGAGGACCTTGCAATCATCCCTGATCGTTGATCTGCTCCGAGAGCATTCACGATCGTTGGATCAAGTTGAGTGGAAGGAAATAGTAATTCATGGACCATATATCATGGAAGTGACATACGCATGGTCAACCCAAATTTGACCACTTTGGGTAAAATCGACCGAAGGAAATGTGCATGAATAAATTTTAGCCGAAGTCGAGTCGTTCGATCTAAGGAGTACTTCAGAAAATGTTTTGACCATTCGATATGACATATATATATATGATAAGGTCTCATCTAGAGTCCCCAAGGAATTGAATTCCCAACAACCATCCGATCGTAGGTAACTTTTTCAGAAAAAAGCAGAGTCATTGGATTTAAACCAAGGCAAAGAAGCATCGCAGACAGATCGAGTTATCTATCTAAGATCACAATCAACAAACAACATTAATTTTGGGTTAAAAGTTGTGAAGAGGTTACACTTCAGGTAAAATGAGAAGTAATAAAGGTGAAGTTAACCGAAGTTCCAAAGTCAGGAACTGCCGTCAACCGTCTGATCAGAGGAAGAGCAGGGAAATCTTGTCAATCGTTGATCTATTCAGATAGCACCAATGATGCGTGTGGTCAAATTCGACGCTTACCACTTTGGAAAAAAATGATTCAGAACATATGATTACTCCCGAAGGCCAAAGTTCTGAAGTCACGAAGTAAAGACATGTAGCACACACATTAGGAGATCTACGTCAACAGACCACGTCACTAAGGACACGTGGCATAGTCAGATAATGACAAGTGTCAAGATGAAATTGACATTTTAGGTACGTGTAAATCATGAATATAAGTGACACATGGCAGCCACTTATCTAGTGCCAAGTCATAAGTGACGTCCGTAGCTACACCACTCTGGGAGTATGTACTTTAGAAGTTTTCGCCACCAGCAAATGCCCAGAGTCCCGAAGTTCTGAAATGAACGAGAACCATTCACTCACCCATTGATTAAATCATAACCGCTGGATTAAGCAGTAAAATAATGAGTAAGGATTGGATCCAAACCATTGATTTGGTTCTGGGAATCATGCTAGCCATTAGATCAACCCGTGTGAGAGGTAACCATTTCGGGAAATTGAAAACTCTGGAAGATTAGATCATTGTCAAAGAAAAATCGTCGAACGCCAAAATCCAGAGAACTAGGTTCTATCCCTCAATCATGGGTTACAAACACATAAGCCATAAGGCGCTGGGAACATCACTTAAACAATAATCCCATGGTTTTGTGCAGATGGTCACATGATATATCAGTTGTGGTGGATCTAGTTTTTGATGATGATGATGTATCAATTATGGTGTATCTAGTTTTGATGATGTTGATATATCAATTGTGGTGGATCTTGTTTTTATGATGATGATGTATCAATATTAGTGACAATAACAGTGATAGGTTGAGTCTAGTTTTATGATGATGATGTATCAATATTAGTGATAACATATCAATGATAGTATCAGTGACAATGACATAGACAATGAAAAAGACAAAGAAAATAACAGTGACAATGACAGAGACAATGAAAAAGACAAAGAAAATAACAGTGTCAATGATAGTAATAGTATCAGTGACAGGTTGAGTCTCCATTTATATTTCATGGAGGAAGGAAGGGGAAAGTAAAGGGGGTTGGAGCCTCCTTCCAGTTGGTGTTGGAGAATATAGGGGGTCATATATTCCTACAGGTTGGAGCATGTAAACTAGGGGGCTATATAATACATGGAGTTATAGCTTCCTTCAGGTTAGAGCCTGTAAATCAGGGGGTTGGAGCTTGAGAATTTAGGGAGTTGTAGCTTCCTTAAGGTTGGAGCCTATAAATCAGGGGGTTGGTGCCTCCTTCAAGTTGGTGCTTCTTTGATTCTAATCTTGAAGATATATATTAAAAAACATTTTGTGGTTTTCTCCCAATTGGGTTTCCACGTAAAATTTTGGTGTACTGTGTATCTATGGTTTTATGTTTATGATATATTGAATGCATAATTGATAAATTGTTGATAATGTAATGTTTACAAGTTGTGAAAAAGTGTGGTAAAAGTGCTCAATACTGATTCACCCCCCCTTCTCGGTATTGGTGAATATTCTAATAAAATACACAAGTAAAAAAACAAATTGTTGACCACAATTTATGAAATAAGTCAAGGTAGAACAAGTCAACCCAATATGACAAAAAATAAAACACAAAAAATATACAACAAAGTAATGCCAACAATCTCCTTAGCTTCAATATCATGTACCGAACAAAACAGAGATGAAGAAGACATGTCTTAGAAGGAAACTTCTACTTGAAAAGAAAAAAGTACACAAACTTGTAATTAAATATGTTTTGCCTCATCTTAGGAAAGATGATAATTCCTAGGTTGCAAGAAAAGAGGGAATCAAACCTATAGTTCCACTTGCAACCATAATGGGGAAATCACAAGATAAGACCCTAAAGCTCAAGGGAATCATAAAATATATAAATGTACGGATAGTTGTAGATTATAGAAGTATTCATAATTGTATAGACATCGATTTTTCTAAGCAACTAAACCTGTTTTTGTTCTCCACCAAGGACCTCACAGTTACAGTCATTGATGGACACAAGGTTCAAGGAGTAGGAAGATGTCATAAAATCCTTATTCATATGCAAGATTTGGAACTATGAACTGGAATATATGCTCTACCACTCAATGAGATGGATACAGTGCTAAGTGTTGAATGGTTGATACCAAATGGAATAAAAAAACTTGTTTATCCCAATAACCCTGACCAGAAAGATGCACTTTAATGCCAAAATTTGGGACATGAATTAAGGTAGAAAAAGACACCTACCTTTAATGGGTATAAAAAAGGGGGAATGAAGAAAATACGTAATTATTCAACATTGAGAGGCATATGTCACTATGTGACTTCAATTTCTTAGAAAAAATGAAATTTTATAGTTATCAACAAACTCATGATGCAAACCTCTAGTGGGACCACTTGAAGAAGAAAGAGGAAGAAGAAAATTTGGAATGGAACACTTTTAAGAAACATTTCGAGGACAAGTGTCTTGGAAAAATGTATGACCATGGGAAACAAAATGAGTATTATGCAGTGAAATAAGACAACATGGAAGATAAAGAACACAAATGGAGGTTTATAGATTTAGACAAGTATGATCATGGGATTAGCGAGGAGTCTCTATTCGGAATATTCATCAGAAGACTTGGGAACCATATCAAGGAAAACGTGCAAACCTTCATGCCTAAGACTTTGTCAAAGGTGATATTGAGAACTAGGTTGTGTGGAGTAGAAGAACAATGGAGGAAATAATTGTGTGGTAGAATTAATTAGTGGATTAGCCATTAGAAGATTCAAAGAAGGATATTTAACCAACCACCACAACCATATTTCAAAAGAGAATACATGGAAAAGGAAAATGTGGGGTTTACCAATCCCAAATAAAATGTCATGGATGTAGATATTTGAGACATAAATATTACTAGTGTCCTTTAAGGAAGAACCATACAAGAGGAATCCCCAAGAAATCATGGGGGATGTAGTTAAAGGTAAATTTTATGCCCATGGATGATTGAAAAACATAATATCAATACTCTCTAATACAATCCCAAGGTAATATTTCTAAATAGAGTTATACTTTTTTTGTTGACACCAAAATAACTCATAGTTTCATGTCCCTAAGGTGGTGGTTGTCAGTGTTTCATGTAAACCTGCACATGAGACCTAGCTAAAGCATACACAAACAAATCTTATCAAGAAAAGGAAGAGATATACACAATGAAGAATGATAATCAATGTATATTATGATATAATCAATGAGTGAGTGATATTCACTCATATAGGCAATGACATCCTATAATTAGGAATGCATGCATACTAGTGATGGTATAAAATTAGAAAGCCTAAAATAGAACTAGTCAGTTAACTCCCACTGAAATAGTGTTACTCCCACTAAACTAGTGTTATGAAAATAGAAAATTCTCCAACACACCCCCTGGACATCACTATGGAGTAAAAAATGAGTCCCGACTACTAGGACATATTAGGTACTCATGTACAATGCAACTAATGAACACTGAATAAAAATGAGGAGAGAGGGAAAACCACGTGGGAACAAAACCCCCCCTCAAAAGACAGTGCATCAAAATAAGAAAAGGCAGTTTCTAGGCAACTATGTTATTCACTGCAAGACGATCCCGCAAAGTATGAAACTTATACTCAGTGAAGGTCTTGGTGAATATGTCGACAGTCTGTTCATAGGAAGTACATAACTGCAAATGAATGATCTTGTCATGTACTAGATCTCTGATGAATTATATGTGGACCTCAATGTGTTTGGTTTGATGTCGTTGTACTAGATCTTTGCAAAATTTTAGTGCACTCTAATAGTCACACCATATGATAATTGCAAAGTGAAATTAGATACCAATCTTGGTAAGGAAGTGTTGAAGAAAAAGTGTTTGAATGACACAGTTGACTACTCCTCTGTACTCAACCTCTGCGGAAGATAAAGAAACAGTTGGTTGCTTCTTACTTGACCAACAAATTGGGCCTAACCCCAAACTGAGAGTGTACTCGGATGTGGACTTGCGATCTGTGCTATCACCATCCCAATATGAATCTGTGAAGCGTATGAGATATAATGCACAACCAACTGCATAGTGAATCCCATAACTCATGGTGCCCTGAACATATCTGAGGATGCGCTTGGAAGACTTTCAGTGTAGATCATGGGAATCCTGCATATATCTGGAAATTTCTCCTACTGCATATGAGATATCTGCATGGGTGTGGGTGAGATAAAGAAGAATCCCCACCAAGTGTCGATACAAAATGTTTTCCACTAATGGTGTATCCCCGCCATCCTCAAGTATGATCCTAGATAAGAAGGGTGTAGGTGTAGACTTACAATCTGTCATGTGGAATCTATCCAGAAGATCCCTGACATACCTAGCCTGAGAAAGTTTGATGCCAAAAGCATCCTGACTAATCTCAAGACCAAGAAAGAAGTGTAGTGGACCCATGTCCGTCATAGGGAACCTGTCATGCAAAATATCTTTGACCAAAGAAATGGTTGAAGAAGAGCTACCAGTGATCAAAATATCATCAACATAGAGTACTAAAATCATCACAGAGTTAGTAGTCCTCAACATGTAAACATTGGAATCAGATTTACATCTAATAAAATCATGTGAAATCAAGTAAGAATCCATCTTTTCATACCATGATCTAGGTGTCTTCTTGAGGCCATAGAGAGACTTCTTCAGTCTGCATATTAAATATGAGTTTTGAATGAACCCCTGTGGCTTCTCCATGTAGATCTCCTCTGAAAGGTCACCATGAAGAAAAACATTCTTCACATCCATCTGGTGAACTTCCCATCCTTTGGTTGTTGTAATGGCTAGATCCAAGAGAATGGAGTCCATATTTTCTACAGGAGAAAAGGTCTCATCATAATCTATCCCATGAATATGTTGAAATCCTTTTGCAACTAATCTGGTCGTGTACCTTGTCACCTGACCATTTTCTACTCTCTTGGTCCTATAGACCCATTTGCATCTGACAAGCTTCCTCCTTGGTGGAAGTGGAATCAGATCCCAAGTTTTATTCTCTAGGAGAGAGTCATGCTCCTCTTGCATGGTTGTTGTTAGGTTATGAAAAAGGTTTAAATATCTTCCTTTTTCCCACATTTCATGATATCATCTTGATTCACTTTTCAATTATTTAGGAGAAAATAGAATAGAACATGAATAATATACTCTTTAGCATTATTATTGAAGTTAGATTACATAGATCCTAAAATATGATTGGAATTGTCTGGTTTTATTACAGGACTGGTTAAATATTGTCAAACCCAAGATAACAGAGGAAATCTTGAAGATACACAAGCTATTGGAGGTTGAAGACTTTATGGCGCAAGGCAATTTTGAAGATGATCGAGTTTCTTATATTGTAACTTTATAATAGTAAAGAAATCCCGAGGATCTCTCGATCCTCAGGATAGCTTAATTTACCCAGATTATTGTAATATATAAGGGGTAAATAGATCTTAAAAAGATATATAAGAATTGCATCCATTAACTCACGACTTAGAATTGCTATGTGTTAGCAGTTTTTGTAAAATGTTGTACTAGACATGAAATTAATAAAAGTGTTGAGCAGTTTTACCATTTCTATATACTGAATTTAAAATAATAGTGCTTCTAAGGACCAAGGGCCCAGTCTGAAGGAGCTACTGTTTGACTTGTAATTGTATCAGTTCAATTTCTGTTTTGTGATTCGATTCTCTTTTACATAAGTTAAATGAATGCATAAGTGTGTTGATGATTTTATGTCGATTGCAAGAGATAGATATTTCCTTAAGCATTAGATGATTGCTGCTCCAATTCCCATTACTGAGATTTGATGCATGATAGTTCCTCATAAGTTTACATTTGTTGTTCCTTTTACTTAGTTTACATTTGTTGTTCCTTTCCATTAGAATATAGTTTTTGTTCCTTTCAATAGAAGTATGATTGATGTCTCTTTTCGATTAGATTACAGTCTCTGTTTCTTTCCATAGATAGAGTAATTCACCTTTTTCTTTCCAGCAATTTGATTCATAATAATAGTTAGTTCTGCAAGTATTTATTTAGATTCAATTACTGCTCTTAAAATGAATTCAATAGATTAATTAGTTCCTTTCCATTGCACAACTTTAGATTTCAATTCCTAGAATCTTTAATGAATGTTTGAGGAACTTGATTGTTGATAAACTCAGATTTTTTTTCACTACACGATTTTAGCCTCTACAAGCTATCTGCATAGACTTTTCCGATATTCTTTGAGATAAAGACGAATCCTCGGGTTGATAGATTAATGTTAAACTAAGGCTATTTTTAGACATCTTTAGAGTCCAACATTTTGGCGCCGTTGCCGGGGAAGAATGTCAAAGGTAACATAGATTGTGCCTCTAGAGGACGAGGTATTGAAGATGGAAGGTAAGAACCTACACAGGCAATAAGTAAGATACTTATGCCAGTGCCTACCTCCATCTGATGTAGTAAGAGGTTGCATAGGTGTTTCTCTTTCTTGATTTTCTTTTTTTGTGTGAAGTGTGTATGACTAAGAAGAAAGATCTTGAAAAACCAAAACGCCCACCAAAAATTACCAAAGCCCAGGGCTTGGTGCTCCCTGGAAGAAGCACTTTCATAGACGACATCATTTGAAGGAAGAATCTCAAGCTTCGGTTGGGCCTAGAAAAGGATCTACCCGAATCCCTCAGGTGTCAGTTTCACCAACTGTAGCCCACACCGAGATTCATAACAAAACTGAAGGGACTGATCAAATTGTTCAGAGCACAGATATTCCACCCCTCAACCCTTTAGAAGAGGGAAACTCTTGTAACCTGGAGGAAGGAGAAGGAGAAACCAGTGGGATAGCTAAGATAGACTCGCCACCTGATCCTGAATCTCTTTTGAAAGAAGAATTCATACCTGAAATCCCAGATAGAGGGAGTGCAATCAAATCCCCTAAAGGATCAAATAACCAACCAATTCAAATAAAATATCCGGATCAAGAAATACCTAAATATTTCTGGCATATTTTCGATCAAATGGCACAACCAAATCCACAACGTCCCCAGACTTCCACTTTGGAATATCTGATAGTTGATCCAATTGCCAATGCCCCCATGAAGGCAATTCCCCTACAACACCTGCCAACCTTTCATGGATTAATCTCAGAAGACCCGAACACATTCTTATTTTAATTTGATGTCCTATGTAGAGGGTATGATTACACCTCTGAACCCCCAAAATTAAAATTTTTCCCCTCCACTTTGAAAGAAGTATCTCTACGCTAGTTCATGGGATTAGGGGGAGGAACTATAAACTCATGGGATGGGATGAAACAAGCCTTCTTGAAAAAATATCAGTATTATTGTAGAACCATAGACTTAAAAGATGAAATCTTTCAAATGATTGAAAAAGATGAATCATTAGAAGAATATGTCGAGAGATTTCAATATAATTTACAAATATCACCCTATGACACGTTACCAGGTGAAGTACTTAAGGTAACCCTGATTAAGGTATGAAAGATGAATGGGTAGAAATGTTGAATTTAATGGGGAAGGGTGACATTTATCAAGAAACTTATGATGCCATTGTCCTATTATGCATCAGGTGCTCAAGAGGAAGCTCACGGACCATATCAGGGATGTGTATCCCCCTCACCAGAAATAACAATATTACCAGTGAGGGTGTTACGCGAGATGAAGTTGGTAATCTCTTAGAAAAATTCAAAACATATATTTTGAGCACTTTGACTACACAATTGGATGTATTGCAGGCCAAACAGAAAAAAACAAAAGCATAACAAACATTGGCCATATTTTGCCACAAGTGCAGAAGAAAACATGGTCCAAGGGACTGCCCTTTGGACATGGTCTGAGTTTGCGCTATCTGCGCCAAGGATCATGACAAAAAACAATTCCCATCGCTTCCTAGACTGAAAGCTGTCTTTAGAGAGGCAAAAGAAGAAACAAAGCCATTATATTTGATGGCTCAACATCGTCAGTGGCAGAATCGACCTCCAAATACACTGTAGGACCCTTCCTCTTTATTCTCTGGATAGTATAATCAACAACAAGCTCCTGGTAGCACATGATAGGGTCATCCGTTTACTAATCAGAACTGACAGCCCCAACAATACCCACCTGCAAATCCTACTTGGAAAAACCAGCTCACTGCAAATCCTGCCTGGTAGAATCAACCAATTGCAATTTCCACTTGGCCTAACTCACAATATCCCACCTCATCCTGGAAAAACTCAAACAAAAACATCTACCCTTCACATTGGCCCAACATGACTACCCAAAACCCAAATTGGAATCAGAATTGGCAGCGCCCCATGGGTATAAACAACCAACCCATGGGGATGGCCCCTCAAACTCAACCTACACTACAAGCACCACTCCAATTGCCCCAAAATCCGCAATCACAATTGCACCCTCAACTACCAGCCCAACCTCACCCAAATCCAAATAACAGACCAGATTAGCTCGTCCAAATTATGGAGAATGGGTAAGGAGAGACCATCTCGGTAGGGTGCAACAAACTATGGTTGAGATCGGGATGAATAATCTCTCTTGAAGAAAATAACGCTTTTCAAGAGTAGGAGAGTGAAAAACAACCAACAATAACACCTTCGATTGTGGTAATAACAAAAGAAATCGAGCAGGGGAGAAACATAGTCGAATCGCAAGATCCTGATAAGGATGCAACACCCTCCCCTCTGTTCCCCGAAAGATTGATGATAGAAAAACCGGTCGTATATCCCAACTTCGACATTGTAGGGGAACTTAAGAATTTATATATCAAGATTCCACTCCTGCAAGCTCTTCAGGACATCTCAATCTACACAAAAACGATCAAGGAGCTATGTGGGAGAAATCCCATTAGAAAAATAAAAAATCCATCATCAACAATCTGCATGGTAGGAGCCTTGTCTGATCTAATTTTAGGTAGACAATAACCGGTCAAATATGCAGATCTGGGGAATCCCATAGTGATGGTTCATATCCAAGGCTATTATTTTCCCAATACACTAGTTGATTTGGGAGCAACCATCAACATCCTGACTATGGAAACCTGTAATTCTCTGGGTTTTAACTCCTTCGAACCCACCGCAATAATGTTGCAGTTGGCAGATCGAATGGTAGTTCGACCAGTTGGAACATTACATGATATAGACATCTGTGTCGAATCTTGGGAATATCCGATGGACTTCCTCATCATCAACCCAAGAAGTGGAATTGAAGGGAATCCATTGATACTAGGCAGGCCATGGCTTGCAACAACAGATGCGTACATAGGATGTCGAGCGGGTAATATGACAATCACTAGAGGGGGTATCATAAAGAACCTCATTTTATATCTTCCTGCGAAACCAAGTCCAACTTTCACATACCCACAATTAGATTCTAGATTCTCCTCCTCCTCATTTTAGATTCTTCCTGCGATACCCAGAGAGGGATTTACGAGCCCCTCTTACGCAGGAATAATCCCTCATACTTAAAAACTAGCTAGAGGATGACATAATCAATGGGTTTATCAATAGTCCAGCCACCATGAGCAACCTGACCTGCCAGATGCTCCAAGCTATTCTAGAGTGTGAAGCACAGGGAGACCTGCTGGAAGATTTAATGGAACAACAAATTCTAACTACAATCCTTCATAACAACAAACCTGTCGAGATTGCACCAGGGAAGTCTCTAAATATCAATGCTAATTTAGATGGACAACAAAAACAAAAGCTAACTCAAGTCCTCTCCAAATACCAGCAAGCTTTTGCATGGGAATATTCTGATATGAAAGGTATTGATCCGCAACTCTGCACACACCACATTTATGTTGAAAAAGATACCCGACCTATCTGACAGCCACAGAGAAGATTGAATCCTCACCTCAAGGATATCATTAAAGAAGAATTACAAAAGCTGTTGGACGTAGATTTTATATATCCCATCATAGATAGTTGGTGGGTTTCCCCATTAGTGATCGTCCCAAAGAAAAATGGGAAATGGAGAATCTGTGTCGACTACAGGGAACTTAACAAAGCCACTCAAAAAGACCACTTCCCTTTGCCTTTCATCGATCAGGTCCTGGATACTTTAGCAGGAAAGAAATTCTTTTCTTTCCTAGACAGTTTTAGTGGGTACAATCAGATTCAGATTGCCTTAGAAGATCAAGATAAAACTACATTCACATGCCCCTGGGGCACTTTTGCATACAGAGTATTACCCTTTGGACTTTGTAATGCTCCAACTACTTTTCAAAGGGCCATTCTGAGCATATTTAGCGATCTGATCAGCGAAGGACTTGAATTCTATATGGATGATTTCACTCCTTATGGCGACGACTTCGATCAAGCACTAAATAACCTGGAGAAAATACTATAGTGGTGCATTGTGACCATGTTATGTTTAATCCACGAACCATGTCACATGATGATGACAAAAGGTGTGGTACTAGGGCATTATATCTCTGCAGAATGAATTTTCCACACACACAAATTGAGGTACATAGTTTCCTTGGCGCTTTGGGATACTATTAGAGATTTATGGAAAATTTTGAAAGAACCGCTGCACCTTTACATGCTTTGACTGGTAATGTAGAATTTTAGTGGTTTGACAAGTGTGATGTGGAATTTGCAGGACTCAAGAAGTTGATCTCGACAACACCGGTGTTAAGGGGGCCAAATTGGAAAATACCATTTCACATCTCCACCGATGCATCATATATTTCCATAGGCGCTGTCCTCGAACAAGAGGAGGACAAGAAACCCTACGCCATTTATTTTATTAGCAAGAATATTAATCCAGCTGAACTTAATTATACAGTAACAGAGAAAGAGTTTTTAGTTGTTATACATGCCATCGATAAATTTTGTCATTATATAACAGGCTATCCGGTCGTACTGTATACTGATCATTCTACTATCAGATATCTAGCTAATAAACCAATTACTATTGGATGGGTCACTTGATGGTTGTTGCTATTGGAGGAATTTGATATCACCATCAAAGATCGACCCGGGAGAGAAAATCTTGTTGCAGACTTCCTATCCCGCATACCCAAAACATACGACTCCTTGATAGTCGAAGATCAATTTCCATATGAGCATCTGTTTGTCATTA
Source organism: Picea engelmannii (assembly GCA_009831015.1). NCBI lineage: Eukaryota > Viridiplantae > Streptophyta > Pinopsida > Pinales > Pinaceae > Picea > Picea engelmannii. The sequence continues at coordinate 1,487,473 of ML780120.1, forward strand.
CTACAAAGCCACCTTGGTACGCTGATGTGGAAAATTACCTGGAAGTAGGAAGATTACCGACACATCTTTCATCTAGGGAAAGAAAACTGATCGTCCAGCGTAGCGCATGATTCGCCTGGATCAACAGATATCTCTCCATAAAGGAGCTGATCTCTAGATCCACAGATGTATACGAGATGACGAAATCTACGACATACTAAAGGCCAGACATGATGAGCCCTGTGGTGGGCATTTTGCAGATCGCAGGACTAGACACAAAATTTTGTAGACGGGCTATTATTGGCCCTCAATATTCAGAGACGCGAAGAAGTATGTCCAGACCTGTGATAGTTGTCAATGGATGGGAAAACCAGGTCAGGCTGATGGAATTCCTTTGAAATCACAAGTAGTTGCGGAACCATTTAAGAGATGGGCACTAGACTTCGTTGGCCCCTTCAATCCAAAGTCAAATCAGAAGGCCTATATTCTAGTCGCAACAGACTACATGACTAAATGGGTAGAGGCAAAATCCTTACCAAATGCAAGAGAAGAAGTAGTCATCAAATTTATTTTTAAAGTATTCGTACGCTATGGACTACCAAGAGAGGTAATTACTGATGGGGGGTCACAATTTACAGCTCATAGAATCACCACCACCCTGGATAATTATCATATCAAACACAAAATCACTTCTCCGTACCATCCACAAGCAAATGGGCAAGTGGAAAGCACCAATAAAGTCCTGGAGGCAATCCTGACAAAGACTATCTCAACAAACAGACAAAATTGGGCTTATGAGCTCCCAAATGCCTTATGGGCTTATCGCACAACATGGTGTAATACTACTGGCTACTCTCCTTATCATTTAGTCTATGGCAAAGAACCCATCTTCCCAATCGAGTTTGAAATCAAGACTCTAAGGATGGCCCAGGAAATCGGACTAGATCTTACAAAAGCACATAAACAATGCCTTCAACAACTCAACGAATGGGATGAAGCACGCCTGTCTGTTGTAGAGCACACAACCATTATTCAACAATAGAGGACGACCTGGCACGCCAAGCATATCAATAAAAAAACATTTAAAAAAGGTGATTGGGTGCTCCTCTATGATTCCAGATTTTAGGATTTTTCGGGAAAATTACAGACACGGTGGATAGGACCATACGAAATCAATGAAGTCCATGATAATGGCACAGTCACGTTAAGTACCATCGACGTGTCCTGATCTCCATTTCAGATTAATGGACACTGACTACGACTCTATCATCAACCACCCTCAAAAGAATATTTCTACCAGGAAGTAAGTAAGGATCCTACCGTTCGAATTTTGGCTGGCTGGGAAGGTAATCCAACCACCCCAACTCCATAAATGTTGAATTTTGTTGACACTGTACATACTGTATATAATTTTGTTTTATGTAGATTTTATTTAGTTTTTTTATTATTTTTGACAGTCATTCGAGAAAATAAGAACTAGGGAGGATAACTGTAATAAACTCAATTAGCACTCTTTTCTGTTCCAAACCCCTGCTTCACCTCATCACCCAAACCCTATCTTTCGTAGAAAAATGAATGTGTCAAGATTCAACAACAACAATTGGGCAACTATAATGATATTCATAACATTAACAAACCATCCACTACTTAATTTTGAAATAAACCAACTCATAAATGAATTTAGTTGACGACTAATCAACCTTGGATTCAAGCAAAACACATTTCCAGGTTTCTAAAAATTACCTATTCAGATGGTTAAAAACAAAACAATTGTTGTTCCTTTTGCGCGCTTGTTGTTCCTTTGAATGGAACAATTGTTGTTCCTTTTGTGCGCTTGCTGTTCCTTTGAATGGAACAATTGTTGTTCATTTGAATGGAACAATTGTTGTTCCTTTTGTGTGCTTGTTGTTCCTTTGAACGAAACAATTGTTGTTCCTTTTGTGCGCTTGCTATTCCTTTGAATGGAACAATTGTCGTTCCTTTTTCGTGCCCGTTGTTCCTTTGCACATCTATTGTTCATTTTCCCATTCCTTCCCTACATTGCTGATAAAATGCTAAACCTTTCCTTTGGGGTACAACTTTCACCAAATAATTTTCACCAACATTATTTCTAACGATCTATCATTATTTTTGTGGACTATCTCCCATACCTTATCAAATTGTTTTTTGGATCACTTTCTTCGAAATATCTTAAACCTTGTTCATAACCTGTAACCACCATAATTCATTTATTTTCCCTTATACATACACATACACTTAAATGATATCTTGCCTTTATAATTAATAAGGATTCTGTGACACACTTTTACTTGCCATCCTTACACTTCTTTACGCCATCCCTTACTCTTAAGGAGTAGGTGAGCCTCCCTTCATACACTTAACAAAAAAAATAAAATAAAAATAAAAAAAATCAATAAATTTTCTTTCTTTTCCCACAAAGAATAGGGGGTCTCATCACGAGCCAACCTACCATGATCATTGGATACTAACCTAAGTGACATTCCCACTATGGCTACCACACCAGGGCAATGGCCTTCGACATTTTCTTTTGTCAAAGGACAAGAGGTCTCATCACGAGCTGACTTGTTCACTTAAGTTACATTCTAGTGAGTGGCATTATCATCATCTGGCTACCAAACCAGGATAATGGTCTTTTTTTCGGGAAAAACTTAAAACAATAAAAATAAAAAATATTAATAATAAAAATAAAAACAAAAATAATAATAATAAAAATAAGAACAAAAATAAAATAAAATAAAATAAATATTTCAAAAAGAATAGGGGGTCTCATCACGAGCCAACCTACTACGATCATAGGATAATAACCTAAGTGACATTCCCACTATGGCTACCACACCAGGGCAATGGCCTTTGATATTTTCTAATCAAAGGTCAAGGGGTCTCATCATGAGCCGACTTGTTCACCTAAGTTACAATCTAGTGAGTGGCATTATCACTATCTGGCTACCAAACCAGGATAATGGTCTTTTTAGAAAAGACGATTCAAATAATTATCAAGGATACAGGCTCATCTAAGGGTTAAAAGGCAAACTTGTCGAGGCTATGGATGCCTGCTAACAAGAGTGGCTCTGTCTGTGGTATGGAAGTTTACCTTAAATGCCAAGTTTCTGTGTGTCCCTAGATTTCCTTCACTCAATAACGCGGCTATCATTTTGGTTGTATTCAATAAAACGAAAAAGTAACAACATTATGATATTTGGGATATTATTTAAATGAACATATTTAATTTATTCAGCGTATGTATCCTTAAAGCATTCTTTTGAGTATAGGTATATTTCAATTCCACAAAAGAGGACTAACTTTCAATGATTACCATTAAAATATGCTATTTGAAAATAAATCATTGACCCCCATTGGCGGCTACAGTACAATCATTACTTATTACCATCAATACCTACACTCATTACTTTCCCCTACACTTACGGTCGAGGTTGACCTTCATATTAATGAGGGGAGTGGATGCTTGGCATGCTTCTCGATAAAGATAGTAATGATTGTAATAAATACCCACATTTGTAAACATTGGTTGTCTATGATATTTGCTATTTTCGGTAATTTTTTCCTCCAAGCTGGTCTAACCAAGTCTGCTGCTAGGAATGATAGTCGTCCACATTTTCTCACAAAATGGGTGGCAGAGGTGTGCACAGGGAGCCAACTTTACTACAGGTTACAGAGCAGGAAAGAGACATCCTGCACCGGCTGGGGTTTACAGAGTACTTCAACCATCTGCAAGGATATGACACGAATGTCACGCTTGAATTATTTCAGAATCTACAGGGAGAAATCTCTATGGTGCAAGGCATACAAATCTTAGTCACCCTAGAAATATCAGCAGAGGTCACATGCCTCCCTACCACAAGAAATGGACAGGAAGATACACAACACTGAAGGAAGCTGTGGAAACTTTCACAGACCTTGGGGAAGAATTGGATAAGAAGGGAAAGGTACTTAATCCCAGTACCCTCAGAGAACCATGGAAAGAATTGGCAGGGATAATTCATTGGTACATCACCTATGATGGACGATATGACGTAATTCGACCTCGCCACCTCAAACTGTTGGCATCTTTAAAACAATGGTTAGTACTTAATCTACCTTTCTTTTTGAATGCCATATTAAATGAGGTTGCCTTAAGAACACAAAAATCCAAGGACCCTGTTACTGTTATCAGTCACCATAGATTAGTTAAATTGATAACAAATAAAGAACTGAGTCAAACTCAATTGACCTGGGATAACTTGACTGAGGCCAATAGACCTCCACAACTGGAACAACCTGAATTATGCCATGGAGAACCACCACAAGAAATTGAAGATAGACAGGTAGAGGAGACTACTGCCCAAAGATAAATCCCATCTCCTCAAAGCTAAGTTGAGGTAGACCCTACCCAAATCACAGAGACCCAGACCTCACAAACACAGGCATTAACGAAAAAGAGTAAGAGAGAAACAACTATCCCTAAAACCATCATTCAGACAAAGAGAAGAAGCAAACGAATTCAGGAAACAACTGAAGCAATTCAAGTTACAACAAAACATCCCAAAAAACTTCAGAATTCTATAGAACAGTCTCCATGGGAGAATGTTCAAGAAATTGGGAAAGCAGAACAAACCTCACCAAGGAATGATCAGGAAGACACCCAACTGACATTAGAGCATCTGGCAGGACAAGTTTTGAAGAGCTATGAGGTAGAAATAGCCCAGGTTCTGGGAAACTTGGGAACCTCAATTGACAGAGGTACACATAATCCAGAAAAATGCCCAGAACAAGCCTCCTCTTCAAAACTGACCGAAGCTTTTCCTGATATTGAAATGCCTTGTCCAGAGGACACAACACAGGAAGAACCCCATCTTGAAATAAGAATCCCTCTTGGACAGACATAACATTTGGAAGGAATAGAGGAACAACCATTTGCTGGCTAGAATGAAGAAGACCTTGAGACCTCTCATAAACAGAAATCAGCAACGAGCCATAATAAAGTTAGAAAGTTAAAAAAAGAAAACAAATGTTGAAGAAAAAGGCTAAGAAGGCTGAAGTATTGAAGCAGAAGGTGGGTAAACTCAAGGAAATTATTAAGGAATTGAGGAAACAGTTAGAACAAGCAGATAAGGCCCACAGAATAAATAAGAACAAAAGCGCCAGAGTGCAAGGAAGAAACCCTCTTCCTAAATAAGTAGTCAGTACAAATTATGTAGGGATACAAACAAACCATAAAGAAATAGTAGTAGAAGAAACAATAGCTCAGAATGAGGAAGTAATTCCTGTAGAAACACAAGAAAATATGACAGCTACAGAAACAATTGATGCTGAGGTGTAGACAGACACCCCAATATTAGAGGAAATAGCTCAACTCCTTGAGCATAATTCTACCATCAAGATATTGGAGGAAGAATTGATGCAGTCTCAACAAACCCTGGCTCAAAACAGAAATGAATTACTAAATATAGCAGAGCACCAGGAACTCTAGTCCCAGAAACAGAGTGCTATTGTGGATAGACTAGAAGTAGAACTTACACAGGGCCAACAAGCATTAACTCAATCTAGGGAAGAGATGGGTGCTATGGAAGTATACCAAGCATCCCAGTCTCAAGCACAAGGTGTCACCATTGATAAACTAAAGGCAGAGGTGGAACAATCCCAACGAGCATTGGCTCAACACCAAGATGATATGGTCACTAAGGATGAACATCAAAATATTGTTAAACAACTGAAGGACATGATAGCAACAAAGAGTGAGACCTATGCTGCGCTCACCAGAGCCCAAGGGAAGATAAAAAAGGTGCAAACCCAATTAGAAAAATCTTTGGAGCAAATCAAAGAAATCTGTGATGTCTACTCTGATGCTATTAATTACAGAGCCTCTGCCACCAAATACACTTTATTCTTGTTGGAACGATATCTATTATTAAGAGTGAAGTCCATTAGAGTAGGTAAACCTATTTCATTTTCCACTGTACCTGAGTTTATTTCATGTTTCAGAGAGTAGGATGAAAAGGTACAATACTTTTTGTGTGAATTGTACTTTCATAATTTCATTCTGGAAGAAAAAAGGGAAGATAACCCTGGCCCATTCATAGGTGACATACAGTTTCAGGAATTTCTTTCATTTACTCAGAACCAAGTCAGATGGGGTAAAGCTCATAAAACCTTCCTAAAGAGGGAAGCTGGGCTAGATCTCTGGGTTAGGGGAGAACCTCCAAAGTCCTTTCCATCTATTATGTGACATAAAACCTTTATGAAAAGAGGGGGGGGGGGGTCGTAGAATCCTTATCCCCTATCCATATACATGTTATACGTTCATGTATCACTCGTTTTAGGGAGCTTAAGGAGGAAGCTCTTGCTGCTTCTAAACTGAGATGGGATGCATCCTCCAGTGAAGTAAAGAGTAGGGAACCCTTTGGGTACATGAATTTCTTTGCAGCTACCTACATAATAGATAGGTATTCTAGATTACTCCAAGAGGAAGGGCCTACTTGGATTGGGTGCAGATATAATCCCCCTATCATCTGGTTCCTTCCAGAAAGTTACCAAAAAGATTATCAAATTAACAAGAAAAGGGAGGATGCTGCTTTTGGAGAACTCAAAAGAAGTAATGGGTTCACAAGGCTTGGTGAACCAACCTTTCCACCTTACAACATTGTTGCTTTACATGTAAGATCTTAGCTTGCATGAGGACATGCAATAAGGTAAGCTGGGGGGTATTTTAGGTTATGAAAAAGGTATAAATATCTTCCTTTTTCCCACATTTCATGATATCATCTTGATTGACTTTTTGATTATTTAGGAGAAAATAGAATAGAAAATGAATAATATACTCTTTAGCGTTATTATTGAAGGTAGATTACATAGATCCTAAAATATGATTGGATTTGTCTGGTTTTATTACAGGATTGGTTAAATATTGTCAAACCCAATATAACAAAGGAAATCTTGAAGATACACAAGCTATTGGAGGTTGAAGACTTTATGGCACAAGGCAGTTTTGAAGATGATCGAGTTTCTTATATTGTAACTTTTTAATAGTAAAGCAATCCTGCAGATCTCTCGATCCTCATAATATCTTAATTTACCCAGATTATTGTAATATATAAGGGGTAAACAGATCTTAAAAAGATATAGAAGAATTGCATCCAAGAACTCAGGACTTAGAATTGCTATGCGTTAGCAGTTTTTGTAAAATGTTGTACCAGCCATGAAATTAATAAAAGTGTTGAGCGGTTTTACCATTTCTATATACTGAATTTAAAATAACAGTGCTTCTAAGGACCAAGGGCCTAGTCTGAAGGAGCTACTGTTCAACCTGCAATTGTATCAGTTCAATTTTTGTTTTGTGATTCGATTCTCTTTTACAGAAGTTAAATGAATGCATAAGTGTGTTGATGATTTTATGTCGATTGCAAGAGATAGATATTTCCTTAAGCATTAGATGATTGCTACTCCAATTCCCATTACTGAGATTTGATGCGTGATAGTTCCTCATAAGTTTACATTTGTTGTTCCTTTTACTTAGTTTATATTTTCTGTTCCTTTTACTTAGTTTACATTTACTGTTCCTTTTACTTAGTTTACATTTGTTGTTCCTTTCCATTATAATATAGTTGGTGTTCCTTTCAATAGAAGTATGATTGTTGTCTCTTTTCGATTAGATTATAGTCTCTGTTTCTTTCCATAGATAGAGTAATTCACCTTTTTCTTTCCAACAATTTGATTCATAATAATAGTCAGTTCTGCAAGTCTTTATTTAGATTCAATTACTTCTCTTAAAATGAATTCAATAGATTAATTAGTTCCTTTCCATTGCACAACTTTAGATTTCAATTCCTAGAATATTTAATGAATGTTTGAGGAACTTGATTGTTGATAAACTCAAATTTCATTTCACTACACGATTTTAGCCTCTACAAGATATCTGCAAATACTTTGCTGATATTATTTGAGATAAAAGATGAATCCTCGGGTTGATAGATTAATGTTAAACTAAGGTTGTTTTTAGACATCTTTAGAGTCCAATAGTTGTTTCCCATAGTGGATTTCCAACAACGTTACTGTAGGTATGTGGATCAAAATATTGAACCATATATCAATGCATGGGCATCGTTGGTTCAAAAGATGAAATTATATGAGAATGATCCACATGTTGAGATTGAGTCCTCCTCAAATCCAATGGATCCCCTGCAAGGTTACCTGCTGCCTGAAGTGTGGATTGTGCCCACTTAGGAATTTGTTAAAGATTTGACATTGGCTCCTCATTTGGATGTACTACCTGCTCATATGCATGTACAAAATCCTATGAATCTGTGTCTGAATATGTAGCATCTGAGTGTGTGGAATCATCATCTATGATGTGTAGAACTGATGGAATCACAAGATTCTTAACATGTTGCACTGGAGGTGCATGCAAAGGACTCTCCTCAAACTGAACAGTGCGCTCAATGATGATTCGGTCTGTAGAGGGATCAATCAATCTGTACCCCTCCACATCATGTGGATATCCCACAAATATGCAAGGTGTGCTCTGTGGATCTAAGGATTTCCTCTTTTTAGAATGAATATGAGCCCATGTTCTAGATCCAAAGATGCGGAAGTGTGTAACATCTGGTTTGTCACCTATCCAAGCCTCAAAAGGTGTCCTATCCTCAACATATCTATGATGCGATCTATTCTGTATGTAAGAAACACAGTTTAGTGCCTCAACCCAAATATTGGTAGGAAGTGATCTTTCATGCAACATGCAACTGGTCATCTCCTTGAGAGACAAGTTCTTCCTTTTAGCAACTACATTATGTTGTGGAGTGTATGGAAATGTGTGTTGCAATTGGATACCAGCTTCATGACAAATATTTTGAACAATTTTGTTGATACTCCCCCCCATTGTCTATACAAAGGATTTCGATTTTCTTCCCAGTTTGTGTCTCTACTAGAGCTTTGAAGTCTTTGAGATTCTCAAAAAATTCATACTTTTGTCTCAGAAAATAAAACCAAGTATAGCGTGAATAATAATCAATAAATTTAAGAACATACCTTGCTTTTTTGATTGAAGGATGTGGAAATGGACCCATGAGATCACTGTGAACAAGCTCCAAGGAAGAGGAAGTTCTCCTTTCCTTCCCATTTTCAAATTTTTCTTCAGGATGCTTGCCAAGAATGCATCCTTCACAAACCCCTTCAGAAAATTGAATGTTTGGAAAGCCTTTGACCATTTATTTCTTAGAAAGTCGCTACATGTACCTAAAGTTTAAATGACTAAATATCTCATGCCATACTCTACTACTATCATTATCACGTGTAAGTAGCAAAGAGGAGCCATAGTCAATAAACTTAGTGAACTTATACAACCATTATTTGTGATCTACCTCACCAACTACAATAATGGAACTGTCATGCATGTCAAGTACAGTAACTGAATCTGATGTAAATTCAACCCTTTTACATGTTTGATTGATCTAATAAACTGAGAGCATATTTATAGAAATATTTGGAACATGTAAGACATTCTCAAAACTTCCATTAGGGAGTTCCACTCTTCCCTCTCCTGCAACTGCTATTGGAGTATCATCCCCCATGATAATAGGAGGTCCAAAGAATGAACTCAAAGAAGTAAAAACTTCCTCTTTAGCTTCCATATGATGTGATGCACCAGAATCTATAATCCATGAATTAGATGAGGAATTAATTGAAACCAAAGCATGATGATTACCTTTCTTAGGTGCATGGTATTCTTCCTTATTCTTCTTGGCTCCTTCAGGAATGAAGTCTCCAAGGTTATTCTTCTAAAGTACCTATGTCATAAGATCCATCTTCTTCTTCATGATTCGGTTTATTGCAATATGTGAAATTATTTCCCTTCTTTTTCTTCCCTTTGGAATTTGAAGAATCTTTGGAACTTCAATAATCCTTGAAGGGTTTGGAATATCCCTCCTTCTTTGACTCTAGATGTAATAGCTCCTTTTGTTTCTGCTTCGATTTCTGATTGGATGACCCTTTTCCATCATGCATGGTGAGTGCATGTGCTTTGGGATATTTCATGAGGCCCATATGTATGAGTTTTGTCTACTCTTGTGTGAGAGACTCAATGAACTGATCCATCGTAGGCATTTTCCAATTTGTGCCAGAATGGAAATTGGAGACATATACATCATATTTTGGTCCTATCTTGGCCAACATTGTTAGAATAAGTTGTTTATCTTATGTAGACTTGTCAATACCACATTCACCCAAGCTCAAAATCAAATATTTAAATTTAGTAAAGAAATCTTGTATATTATCAAAACTTTTAGGGTCTAAGGTATTCAACTCTACGCCAAGCATATGACCTCGCATCTCATCCTTCTTTCGAAAGAATCTTTCCAAGGTGGTCCAAATATCGTTTGGAGTCTTGCATGCAGAAACATGAAACCATAGATCAATGGAGATTAACTCAAGAAGTAATCATGTGGCCTCATCCTTATGGTTCACCCATCTGGTCTTCTCAAGCGTTGATGTGGGTTCAGTTTCTATCACCATCGTCAAATTATACTATCCTTTTCTTTTGAGTTGGAATGCAGCCTTCGAATTCCATTCAAAATAGTTGTACGGTGTGAGTATTATCACCAGACTTGATTGAATAAGTTTCATCACCTCCATATTGCTATTGATTCTGAAAAGATCCTGAAAACCCAGATCGTGGATTTCGATATATGACAGATAGTTCTATGGAAACTATAGATATTACAAAATAACTATATCTCCTAAAATATGATGTGGGTTTTGGATATTTTTGGTGAGCATAATTCCCTATGTTATATGTCTTTGGTCAAAATTTCAGCCCGACCCAAATCACAAATTTCGAGATATGGGTATTTTACTACAAAAACCCAATTTTCTCGAGGGATACTGAATCGTTGCACCCTAGAGAAGGTCCAAGTCCGACGATGCTGAATCATCGCACCCTAGGTTTACTCAAATCCTCTTTCGCTCTTCTTTGGCTTGTATGGGTTTCTCCAAGAAGCTCGACTCTGATACCATGTCAGTGTTTCATGGAAACCTGCACATGAGACTTAGCTAATGCATACACAAACAAATCTTATCAAGAAAAGGAAGATAGATACACAATGAATAATTAGAATCAATGTATATTATGATATAATCAATGAGTGAGTGATATTCACTCATATAGGAAATGACATCTTATAATTATGAATGCATGAATAATAGTTATGGTATAAAATTAGAAAGTCTAAAATATAACTAGTCAGTTAACTCCCACTAAACTAGTGTTACTCCCACTGAACTAGTGTGCCGAAAATACAAATTTCTCCAACAGTGGTCAATTGTAAGATTAGTGCCAAAAAGAACCAAGATCCATGGAAGGTGAAGATTGCAATTGGTACCAAGAAATGGATCAATCGGTTGACGTATAATGGATCTAGGTAGATGGATTAGAACCATATGTTTTCATGAGTTAGCCTTGGGATCCTACAATGGAACAATTGGACAAGACTGGTTGGAACTCCATCAAGCTAAGGTAGATTTCTACAAGAAGGATTTTGAATGTTTAGATGATGAAGGAATTATTAGAAGTAACCAAGGGTATAAAACCACATTGTTGGTGAGATAAATATCAACTATATATGAAAGTTAAGTGAAATGCACACAAAGATTGCAAGGGTTACTTGTCCACATCAACGAAACAACAAAGGAATTGAGTATGGAAGTATACTAGTTACTTGTAACATCCCCAGTTTTAATCCCCACAAATTCTAATGTAATTGTGTAAATGTGATTTAGGCTGGTGAAACGATATGTTTGGCATGACGATACCATATTGATTAATATGGCCCGAGGCTAAATTGCATATTATGTACATCAAAATAATTAATAAAAATAATAATCATTGGTTGCAATATGAAAGGGATGGAAATGATGGGGGGCTATGATTCCACAAGTGAGGGGGCTAAAGGGGGATACAAAGGGAAACCCATGTTATTATCCTAAGTTAATGTATCTTTACCTTCTAATTTTCCCCTTGAGTGTATGAGAGCTCAGTCATTGAATACAAGTAAGAGGGTGGGTGTGAGAAGTCACATCCCTTAGCTATTAAGAGCATGGGGATGAAGTACAATCAACATTGGGGGAGTGTGAGAGTCAATTTGCTTGGAAAAAAGGAAATTTCATATGGAAAAAGAAGACAATTTTAAATGTTGATTTTGGGCAACAAGAGAGGAGTTGAGTGTTGGGAAGAGCACTAGCCATGCTATGCTTGAAGGAAACCATTATTGAGTTGTGTTTATCATGGAATTTTGGTAGGTGTGCTTGTAAAAATAGGCTATGTTCCCATGGAGAATTTTTCCTGTGGAGGAAATGGAACAATATCTTTATGAAGGATGTAGTGAACACTCCTAGACTAGATGAGGGTTCCTAGAGTCCCCAACTATGATATTCCTGGCTAACTGAGTGCATTGGATCCCTAGAAGGAAGTGGGAAATCCCGAGGGACTATGTGTAGTAAAGGGGGATCCCATTCCTTGGGTTGTGTAGGTTGTAGGGAAGAGAACTAGTGGATTGGAACTTATGTTGGAGTAGAACGTGGGTTTTGGGTTGTTGAATGTGGAGAGTGGACAACCAAGAGGGCCAAATCTCCTTGTGGGATTAGAGCCTCAGCTCATGGGTGGCTTGTTGTTGAGAGAAAATGAACAACAAGCCTTTGGCTGGGAGGAATTTCCTTCATACGCACCCAGTTGGTTATTTTATAAACATATAAGTTTTTTGTTGGGTTTATTATGTTAATTCCACTGAGTAAATGAATATATGAATGTTGTGTGTTACTTGAACAATTGCATTCATGTTTTAAAATATGTTGTTAGATGCATGTTAAATTATGGGTCTGTTTCCCCTTGGTTTATTTTATATGTATGGGCCGTTTTGAATTTCATTTTTAGTAGGTAGGTATGTTACAATCTGGTATCAGAGATTTTGGTTCAACACTGGGCACGTATAGGACATGGATCAACATGAGTTTGAAAAAAATTGATGTTACAGATTTTGGATCTATGACATATTTGGGGAAATTATGAAACCAAAGTGAAATACCAAAATTTATGAACAAATTAAGGTTGAAATTACACCCACAATAGTCGAGGATATGATTGATGACATCGATCTACAATTTGTAGAATTAAGTTTGGTTGAGAAGGACAAATTCTTTGTTTTAATAGTGATTGAGGAGTTAGTAAAATTAACGGCCTAGATTGAATTTGACATGGCGATCAATGACTTAGATTCATTATATATTAGTTAAAACTTCCAATTTCATCGAAGAATTGTTTTAGAGAAATTACAAAATTCTTGAAAATTTATCATTTTTCGAGATTTTTGAAAATTTTCGTATAGTGGTGATGTGGACCGTACCATGATCTGAAATGAAAAGGCCCACAGTAGGAGTTCCATGATAGAATAAGGTAGGGGGTTTTGGTATCTATTTTTATGAATCGACGATTGAGATCACTCCAATATCAAAGATTGATGGTCTAGATCCAACACAGAGGATGCTTGTCGGAAGAGCTTCACAGAGAAAGATTCGTGGGAAGAAGATTTGTGGAGAAAGGATTGCAGGAGAAGATTTGTGAGAATAAGTTTCATGGAGAAATACTTGCGGAGAGAAGCTCACATGAAGAGATTTGATGTCTTAACACTATGATGGATAAGTCCCCAAAAAATGTTCTCGACAGGCTTGTGGGTTATGAGCTTCGAGAAAAACACAATACACTTAAAGTTACCAATCCATGAGGAAAAGTCGATGAATATGTTCCCGATAGGATTGTGAGTCATGGGCTTCGATAAAAGGACAATACAATTTAAATTTCCACTCCAATGGGAAAATTCTATGAAGTTAATCCTGATAAGCTTGCGCGTTGCAGGTTGCAGAAAAATTATGAAAACATGTTATAGATACTTCTTGACTAGACTAGTTTGTGAAGATGTTCTCTATAGGATTTTGTGTTGAGGGTTATGGGAAAGTTATAAAACATGTTAAAGATACTTTTTGACTAGTGCATCCCAAAAATATGTTCCCAACAGGATTTTAGGTTGGGAGTTGTGGGAAAATATTAATAATGTATTAACTTGATACTCCAATGGGAAGAGTCTGCAAAGGAGAGCCCAACGATCTTACAAAAGTTGGTTTGGATGATGGTCAAAGGAGGAGAAATATGGATGATAACATGGCTGAATCAAGAGATTACATGTGGACTCAACAAACATGTGCCATGCCATGTCAGTCCGATTTTCAAGGTTAGGGAAAAAATGGATTAACAAACTGTTACAACAAGATTTTGAGGGCCATCAACTTGTAGAAGATTTTTGATGCTCTAAATATCATTTCTAGGCAGGGTCTTTGCTGCTAGAATGAAAGAAATTAGTAAAATCTTTCTAAAAAGATATTTTGAGCACAAAACAAAGCTTGTATGAGAAACTTACATATGAAACAGTACAAAGTATAAATTATGTACTAGTTTACTACTAGAGGGAATAACTCCATACTAAAAAGTCATCTTGGGGCATAGGAGCAGTCTGTGAAAATATCATGGACCTTATAAGACAACCATGGAACCATATTTGGAATCTGGGTACCTGAAACTGTACAATATGGGAGAGAAGACACCTTTAGTAGTAAGGGGTAAAAATGAGAGACGATCTAAAATTCCATAGACAATAACTATCAACCCGAAGCCAAGATAAAGGTGAAATTTTGATAGATAGATAAAAAATAATGCATGGGGATATCCATTTGGAATCCTGGTAAATTTCAAAATGAATTGGTGTGGATATGCTCAAACATGGATAAAAGCACAAAGTTGTCAATTCCATATTTATACAAAATTTGATTGGAGAATCAGTTTCTAAATCAGAGAGTTGATATGTGTTCACAATCATAAACCATACATGTTTCCAATATAAAGAAAAAAATTTGATTCCTGATGGATTTTCTGCTATAGGTATACAAATTTGTCCTTTGAAAATTGTTGCACCAGTAAATCAAGTGCAAAAAAATGGGTGAAACTACCGATTTTAGAGAGCCATAACTTTTAGCTCATAAATTAGATTGAAGCATGAGCATAGTAATTGGAAAGATAATATAGAGGAAACCATGATAGAAGGATTGATTTCTCTAAGTAATCATTTGGTTGTTTCATAAATTTGAAAGAAAATGGACCTGGATTCCATGAACCATGCAACTATTTAAAGTGGAAGTTTTCCAAATAATGTTAATTTTGGAAAAAACATTTCTAGGTGATAGAGTTGCATGTCAAAGGTGAGTATTGGGTCAGAAAGAGTTTTGAAACTCATGATAGTGCCTATGTAGAGGTATAGAGGCACATTTGAAGTGAATTATCTTGGAAAATAAAAAGGGGGCTGGATTTTAATAGCAATATATTATTAACAAGGAGATCAAATGTCATGAGTGGAGATTGTGCGATTATGTTTCAGATTATAATTCTAGATTTCCAATGGACAGGAAAGTGGGGCTGAGATTGTACAATTGTTTGAAAACAATAAAGAGCTGCAAAGGGAAGTGCATAGCTACATATCAGGTAATGGAAAGTGGATAAAGGGCTCAGGAAGAGCAAAACCAAATTAGTATTCATCTACCATAAAGTCTGAATGGCTTGCAAGGGAGAATCAACAAATATTCTCACATGAAACATGAACCCAATAGGTGAAGAATGTCATTAATGGGGACATTAAGGAAAGGTAAGAATTTATAGCCACGAAGGTAGAAATTTAATGATGGATGAAGAAATTTCCACAAAAGAAAATCAATGAAATCAATAATAACGATTGACTCATGGGATGAGTTAGTCATCTTTGAGAGAGGACATAGGAATGCCTGGAATTACGAGAGCTAAACATTTTGAGAAAAAATATCATGCTTGGTAAACTTGATTTCCTATATGGAACATATTTGGAAAATTAATTAGTGAAATTTCTATGATGATATCTCATGATGATTGTATGTGTGTGATGTAGATGAGATGATGGCTATTGAAGTTGGAAATATTGGAAAGAAGGCCATTGTTAGTACATGAGAACTTTATGATTACCACAAGGTATCGACTTCCATTGGAATTATGGTAATGAGTTGGTGCTCTCCTTGTGCAAGAATTCCTTGGCAAATGTTGGATCGTCTGAGGGACTGTGTAGCAGTGAAGGGGGTGCTTGAGCCTATAGGGTGAGGATGGAAAGGAAGATGCAACTTAATAATTCATATGGTGTGGTGTCTGGAATCATGAGGGTGTGTTGGGAAAGAAAAACGAACTGAATTATTTCCAGTGGTAGCTTTGTGAAGCATAAGAAATCCATACAAATAAACATTGAATTATGATTGAAAAAATAATTTTGAACAAATGTTTACATTGTGGAGTCGGGAACTCTTGTAAATGATATAATTTCTATTTGAAATTAAATATAACATTATGTTTCTTAGTGGTTGTTATAGGGACAACTGAAAAATGAAGAACACCAAGAGGTGGTGTATTCCAAAGGAAAAAGGAATGAAGTACCAACTACAACTAAAAGGAAGCATAGATCTAGAAGAGAAGAGAAAATAAAGTCTAATTGACTTGTTGCAGCTTGAAATAAGTAAAGTGGTCATAGATGATAGTTCTTGGGGCCACAACTCTAAGACTTCCTTGCCGACCTTGTGTTGGATCCCTAGAGGGAAGTGGTATATCCTGATGGACTGTGTTGTAGAGAAGTGGGTACAATTCCTTGGGTTGTGAAGGTTGAGGGGAATGAGAGTCTGTTGGTTAGAATTTTTGTGGGAATCAAAAAATTGTGAAAGTTATTGCAACTGGAATTCCTGAAGTTGCATCTCTGACTCTTCTTGGTCAGTTATGCATTAGAATATAGAGGGGAGTGGTACAGCCCGAGGGACTACATAGTATATAAGGGGGTACACTACCTTGGGTGGTGCACACTGAGGGGAAAGAGAGATTGCTGGCTATAACTGTTTCTAGAGTTATAAATTGTAAAATCCTTATGTATGGATTTTGGAGCTGAAGTGCCGATGTATCTATGTTTTTTAGGGCCAAAATGCCTATGTATATATGTTTGGGATAGATTGTTTGTGTGATATTAGGTCAAAGATTCTATATGTTGACTAAATTACAGAGATACAAACATTGTGATATGTGTGTACAGTTGTAGGGTGTTGTGCACTAAGGATATTAAAAAAATAAGCAGGAGGGGATGTAACATCCCTAGTTTTAATCCCCACAAATTAAAATATAATTATATAAATGTGATTTAGGTTGGTGAGATGATATGTTTGGGGTGAAGAACCCATATTGATTAATATGACTAGGGCCAAATTGTATATTATGTACATAAAAATAATTAATAAAAATAGTAATCATTTGTTGCGATATGAGAGGGACAAAAAAAATGGGGGGCTATGATTCCACAACAGAGGGGGATAAAGGGGGATCCAAGGGGAAACCCATGTTATTATCTTAAGTTAATGTAGCTTTACCTTCTAATTCCCCCCTTGAGTCTATAAGAGATCAATCATTGAATACATGTAAGATGCTGGCTGTGAGAATTCACAACCCTTAGTTATTAGGAGCATGGGGATGAAGTACAACCAACATTGGGGGAATGTAAGAGTCAACTTGCTTGGGAAAAGGGGAAATTCATATGGAAAAAGGAAGATAGGTTTTACATGTTGATTTTGGGCAGCAAGAGAGGAATTGAGTGTTGGTAAAAACATAAGCCATTATCAATGGAAATATTGTTGGAGTAGAACCTGGGTTTTGTGTTGTTGAATATGGAGAGTGGATAGCCAAGAGGGCCAGATCTCCTTGTGGACTTATAGCCTCATCTCGAGGGTGGATTTCTATTGAGAGAAGATAAATAATAAGTGCATGGATGGGTGGAATGTCTTTTGTACGCATCCAATTGGTTATTTTATAAAAAAGTAAGTTTTCGATTGTGTTTATTATGTTAATTTCGTTGTGTAAATGAATATTTCAATGTTGTGTGTTACTCGAAAAGTTGCATTCGTTTTTTAAAATATGTCTTTAGATGCATGTTAATTATGGGCCCACTGTCCCTTGGTTTATTTTATATGTATGGGGTGTTTTAAATTTTGATTTTTAAATGGGTAGGTATGGTACATTACTAGTGGTAAGAAAATTTATGGATGTATTTTTTGAAAAATTATTATGTTTTCCACTGACCAGAGAAGTAAATTACAAAATGGACCCATTGTTTGGAGAAATTTCAATATTCAAAGAACCATATAGGTTGGGGACTAAGGAGTTGGGTGAATTTATGATGCAAATATAAGGGTTATTGGAAAAGGGACTCATATGTCTAAGTGTATCACCTTAAAGGGAACCATTGTTTGTTTCTAATAAAAAAGATGGCACATAGTAATGTCCCAATTTTTGGATTCCCTTACTCTGCAGTTGTAGATGACCTTATGGGTTTATGTCAGCCTTACCAGAGGGGTAATTTGAGAGTAACAATGAGCTCAGGTGGTTTGGAGGAGTTATATGATGCTTTCATAGGTCCACTTATCATCTTTCATCATCGAGATCATTCATGTGTAGTTAGATTTCAATTCCATTGCATTTCGATCATTCCCATAATTTGGGAGTATTAATGGGGCATTATTTAATGGATTGCAATAAGGTTGTCATTTTAATAATTTATCTAATAGGGGAACCTTGGTGTAATAGCTTGTTGGAACTGTGATGAAGAGATCTAAATTATGGAGAGGATAAAAAGTGATGTTAGTGCCCAAAAATGATTTAAAGTCAAATAAATAACTTTTTGGAGTAAAAGGGTTAATAAATTATTCAAGTGATTTTACTAAAGTTAAAATAAAAAGTCACTTAAGTGTAAAAGGGTAAAAGGGTAAGCAAAAGGGTGAACGAGGAAATAAAATAGGAATGAGGGCCCCCTCTCTCATTGTGCATTGTTATTTTATAAAAATTAAATTGAGAGGGCTCTTGTGGATTTTGTCTCTTGGGACCAAAAACCCTAGAGAGAAATATTGGTTTCGGTGGTGACAACATCCATACTAGTTGGTCGGGGAGAGAAGATCACTCACATATTTTCATTATGCTTCATTGTGACAAAGTTTGACATTTTGGTGGTTGAGTTTCTTGTTTTTTTGGTTTAGTTTTCATTGTGGCTCTTGAGTTCTATCAATGGTGGCTGAGTTTTTCTAGTGTATGGATTGAATGCTCCTAAGGAGGCTAAGCTCTTACTAAGGAGGGGCAAATATACTTGGGGCTGCATTTATTATGGAAGGGGTCGATGTAGTTTATAGGGACAATTTATATACTAGACGGGAACATTATCTCATGAAGGGGACTGTAAAATCCAACAAAGAGGGTCGAGTTGTGCTTTGAGGAGGTCATAAGCTGCATTTGAGACAAGTTTTACGTGAAGGGATTGAATCTCTCTTGGAGAATAAATCCCAAGGAATGGGAATCTAATCTAGAGAAAGAATAAATGATCTTCAACAGTTATTTCAGTGCCATATTTTATTCCATTATACCGACAATGTATACCACTAGATGCCAATGTGTTTTCAAGCTTAAACTTGTGAGTTATTGCTTTTGTACTTGTCCAGTTTAAAGAATTAATACGGTATCTTATATTGGTTGTTAATTTGATGTTGTTTATGCTGTGGTATTTCCTTATTTTAATATACCTTCCTCTTGTAACCTTCCTGGTGTAATTATATGCAAACAAACTTTATTTGGGTTCAAATAGTAGCATACCCATTGCAAACAAATTTGAAAAATATGACCCAAAAATCCATAAATTCAAGGGAAACAATAAGAAAGTTTATACAGTGGAAGAGAACCTACAACCTAAGTGTTTGACAAAAGTATCACCCATAAATACACATAAATTACTACAACAATGAAGGAAAAATTGTGACAGCAGCAGGAAGTGTTTTTCAAAGGTCCCAAACCAGATCCACATATTGCTAAGGTATATTATAGTGGTATCAGAGTGTGTTTTCCTCCAGCAAGTTAATTTGGTAGCAAGGTTTGCACTCATGGGTTTAAGCAAGATGAAGATAAATCTGGAACTCATGGAAGAACTTTGGCGATTCTCTCAAGAAACTCAAAGGAATATAACAATATTGTTAGAGAAATGTGAGTTGTTTGAGCCTCACTCACCAGTTGGGAAGAAGAATGAAGGGTTGTTATATTATTTAAGGGAGTATGAGGTGCTTGGTGAAGAGTTTCACACAACCATGTCATTAAAGGAATTTTGAACCATCAAATTTGAAGTGGTTGGTGACGTGGATGTCTCATATCATGAGGGAAGTTTGAAAGAACCCCAAGATGACTTCTGGGAAGTGCATGCATCTACTCATATTGAGGAAGTGCACAATGAGGTTGAAAAAAAATCATCCTTAAATACACCATTAGAGCCATCCTATGAGGCTGATAGCACTAGTGCTTATGACAAGCATGTTGATTGCACACATTATGATCATGATGAGATTCATACAAAGTTGAGTTTGGAACATTATTCATCATTTAAATCATTTAGGGCAGTTAATATAGATGAATATGTTAGTGATACTTATGGTTTGATGGAGGAGCTTCTTGTGATGGTCGAGTGCGAGGAGAATTCAGATTTACATGGGATTGATGAGAGGTATGGCTTAGAGACTTCTGATTATACACATATTCTACATCCCGGAGATCATGAGCCACTTCTTTTGGGGATCCCATTGATGACTCAAGTCATAACTATAGATGGGGGAGTTGACCATATACCTTATGGACCAGCCATCAGGGAGGTATGTTCACCCACTTATTGTGGGAATGGATATGTTGAGGACATGGAAACATTAGTATGGGATTGTGGGGTGATTCCTTCAGAGAGACTTCTTGACACGAAATTTGCGCATACGAATGAATTTGGATTTTCCATGGGCAAGAAGTTGATAGATTAGATTCATCGATCATCATATTATTCAAATATTGATATTCGATTGGGATATCAGTAGACTACTTCCATGATTTATTATTGGAACGATGAGTTCTTGTTCATACCATTGGGGTTGACTAACATACTTGTCACCTTTCAGTATCGCATGAACCCCATCTTCACACCACAACTATAGGGGTTTATGTTGGTGTTATTTTATGATCTCCTCATATAAAATAGGACATGGGAGGATCATTTGAGATAGTTATATGAGACACGGGGCATGATGGAGAGAATATTTAGATATGGGACAGAGTATTCTCCATAAGTTGATCTTCGATTAGGCTATCATCATGATAGGGACAGGTAGTTTGGTGTAGTATACCTAGGAAAGTAATATGGGGTACTTAGGGAGGTACCCAATGGGAATGTGGTTATGTATTATTAGTGGAGTCTATTTAATGTAAGGTGGATTAGGTCCGCTATATTATTAAATAAGGCCCACTATGGCAGTTAGATATATCAATATGAACATAATAAATGTGATAAGGCTTTGTAGAAGGTTCCTTCTCTAGAATATTCTTAGAGAGTACTATATAAGGAAGTGTTGAGAAATGCAATGAATTCAGTGAAGAATATTGTTATTGTAGCAAACAAGTATTGCTTAGGAGTGCATTCCTTCCATAAGGAACAATATATGGTGTTACCCTACCTCAAGGGTTTTATATCATATTCTTGCATTGGTTATTCGATGAATGGTTTGGTTTGTTCTTGTTGAGATTAAGGATTATTTATGAATTTATATTTGTATACCTATTCAGGTACTTAACAATTGGTATCGGATCACTTTCTTTAGCCACAAAAATGGGCATTTGTTTGTATATTTTTTGAAGAGGAAAAAGTAGGCCACGACAATCCAGATAATTCATGTAGTTTTAGGTGCATAATTTGTAGAAACGGGTTGTATATATAAGTTCCTCTGAGAAAAACAACCAATTTAAAAAAAAAAATAATCTGAATCACAGTTCGAGAAGTGAAGTATCATCATTTGAAAATATGATAGTTTTCAGGGTTTTCCGTGGATGATCGCGTGATTTTTCTGATTTATGTAGAAACTCGGGCCTAATTTTTCCAAACAAATTACATATATGAGTTCCTCTTTCAAAAATAGCCAATTTCAAAGAACAAATCACCCAAATCAAAGCTCCAGACGTGAAGATATCGTTGATTCAAAATCAACCATTTTTTAGGGTCTTCGTGACAACGATGACATAGCTCATTACTTTTCACAAGGTGCTCAGATTGCTACCAGATCAGTGCCATTGGATAGAGAATTTTAAGACATTTCTTTTAGTATATTATATGTGGTATTTTCAATGGATATTAACTCTCGATTCATGCAATCCATCAAGACAACATTTCAAGAGTTCAAAGTTGAAATGCAAAATACTCAGGAGAAATCTATTCAAGAGCTCAACATTGCAAGGCAAGAAAGGTGTAGTATGCATGCCATCATGGATGAATACAATCAATAATCATATGCTTGGTATTATTTTTAGGCCGATTGTGATCATTGATATATGGATAGTTGTCATTTATGGGATGACAACCACTTCCATCTTCTATTTGATGACTCTACTCTACCTCATTGAGGGTGGGGGTGGGGGGTAATATTAGAGAAAACATATTATAGGGTGGGGGTGGGGGGTAATATTAGAGAAAACATATAATATGTTTTCTCTAATATTACCCTCCACCCCCACCCTCATTGGACAATACACACAAACCTTCTATGAATACTATTATTTCGTTTTCTTATTCTTCGATACTAGTGCATGATTATTTGGCCAGTTCTACATATTTGGATCCACATGAATAGTGTCAATCTTTGGAGCATCATTATGTAGTGTATCTAGAGAGGTAGTGGGGGGGCCTGGAAGGCCATAGTGATAATAATGGAGGCCATTCAATGTAATTTGGAATATGTGTATTATATTATTAAATAAGGCCCACTATGGTAGTTAGATATATTACTATAAAAATAATAAATGTAAGAGGACTTACTAGAAGGTTCTACTTCTAGAAGGTTCCTCCTCTAGAATGATCTTACGTGGTTGAAAACACTACATAAAGGGGTTCAAGCAATGTAATTATGAAGAAGAAGTATTTTATTTGGAGCTGAAGCTCATTAGGAGGTTTTCTCCTCAAAGAGGCAAGTGAACATGAGATGATCCCTTCCATAATAGGATCCATTGTATGGTGTTTCCATACCTTAAGTGTTTTTTTAAAATAAAGATTGGTTTTTCTATATTGTTCCATGTATATTTTGTGGTTAATATATTCATAGATTTTTGGTACTTAACATTTGGTATCAGAGCTCTTTCCTTGGACAAATAAGGGAAGAAATTTTTGGTTCTTTTGGTAGATTTTTTAAAAGGAAAAAGGGGGGTGACGCACTTTAGGTTCAGATTTGAAACTTTTTGAACAAAATTTGCCCCCAAAAAATGGATATTTGAATTCCTCTCGGAAAAATGCCCAATTTAAAAAACCAAATCAGCATAAATGGAGTTCGGGAGGTAAAGTTATCAACATTTTAAATTTGAATTTTTTTCAAGTTTTTTTCAAGATTTTTTCGAAAAACTCCACACGATTTGCAGTGTAGATTATTTTTACAAACCCTAGTTTTTGTTGAAGACTTCTTCCGAGAAAGATGTATTTTAATGCAAAACATGATGGCCCAAGTATTGAAGAATTCATAAAATTTGTAAAATCTGAAAATCCAATCACTTGGAGAATAAGGCTATCTACTGCTTAATGGATTATGTTGAGATATGGTGGAAATCATTGGATTCTATCAAGATGATGGCACTTTCCGATAAAGAATTTGAAAATATGTTTTTAGACAAGTGTTCTCATACCAAGAGTAAGGATAGCAAAAGCACCAAGGGTTTATTTTCATGTGGCAACTCTATATTACAGGTTCATGGTTGTATTCATAAACAAAATATCTTTGTTTTTATTAACCCTAGTTTCCAACAAATTTTTATCAATATTCAGTTGGTTAATAGATTGCAAGTTCCGATAGAGAATATTCAAAGCACATAGGTTGAGGGTGAAAATGTTCAAATTTTTAAAAACTTGAAGATTACCATGGATAACTATGTGTTGTTAGGATATTTAGACACTTAGGAGTTAGTAAGATCTACTTGGTCTATTATGTCATCAGGTAAAAGTGTGTTTTCTAGTGTGTTTATTTAGTATGCATTAGTATGAAATTGTAGTTAGGAAATCCGACGGTCACGATATGTTTCTGACATAGAGTGATCCAATGGTTCATACTCTCCTCGATCTTAATGGCTATTGATCCATGGCTTAACACCCGATTGGTCCTTGATATCTATTTAAAGATCATGGAGGGTCATTTGTTGATGATCGATTATGAGAAACTCTCTTGTAAAAATCTCTCTGTAATATTTTCCTTTGCATTAATAAACTTCTCCAAGTGGCCGCGTTGGCTGGGGCCATGAATGTTTCCCTGTAGGGGTTTTACCATGTGAAAAAGATCGATATGTTGATCTTTGATCTGTTTATGTGAGTGGTTACTAAATATGTTTGTCCTCTGTTGGAATACCTATGTTGTCGAACATGGTATCAAAGCCTGTTTGAAGACCCGCTCCTGTTGTAGATCAAGATCGTGAAGCCATTTTTCCTCATCTCCATTTTCTGTCATTTCTGTACATTTCTAGGCTAAGAGGACTATTCCATTGCATCCGGAGCGCTCATTTCAGTTAGGAACAGTTTTCATTTCACTCGAAAAGGTTTCCGTTTGCCCAAGATATGACCATTACAGTTAGATCCGGAGGTATAAAGCTTGAATACACATTTTTTTAAATTTTTGCAGAGTAGTATTTTGGTTTTATTTCGATTTTGTTTTATTTATTTCTAGGTTGCTACTCTTTTAGATTTGTGTATGATCTTTGCCCCACGCCCTGTTCGATCTATGAAAATCAGAAATAGATAGGAAAAGGTGCATCTTCCGGGTAAGATAATCGAGATCTAACCCTTGTTGTCATTGAGAAGCAAAATTTTTTTCTTGTGTGAAAATAATTTTTTTTTAGCACGCTCTCCAATGCCGTCTTCAACAACAATAAAAAAAACCCCAATCCTCCTTTTGAACATTACAATATTTTTTTCTAGATCATTTGGTTAAAATTTTCCTTATTAAGTAAGAGGTCTTGAGTTCAAGTCTCTCTTTTGTTACCTTTTTTGAAAAAGTTTATGCTAAAACTGTAAAGTGTATTTCACTTCAAGTATAAAAGTGAATCACTACAAGTAGCTTTAATATTTTATTTTAGAGTTACTTATTTTGCATGCAACTTTTCTGTTATAAAGTAACTTCATTG
>ML780120.1:1523891-1543290 GCA_009831015.1 Picea engelmannii
GATTTCTCATTGTGGGAGCTGAGTTTTATCAATGGTGGTTGAGTTTTTCTAGTGTATGGGTCGAATGCTTCTGAGGGGGGAAAGTTATTACTAAGGAGGGGTGAATAGACTTGTGGATGCATTTATTTTGGAAGGGGTTAGTGTAACTTTGATGTTAAGGTTGATTTATGTACTATCTGGGTGCATCATCTCATGAAGGGGACTGTAAACTCTAGCAAATAGGGTTGATTTATGCTTTGAGGAGTTCGTAGGTTGCATTTGAGACAAGTTCTGTGTGAAGGGATCAAATCCCTCTTGGACAATAAATCATGAGGGATAGGAATATACTATGGACAACGAATAAACAATATTCAATAGTTATATCAGTGCCATCTATTATCCCATTATACCAACATTATATACCACTGGATGCCAATGTATTTTCAAGATTAAACTAGTGAGTTATTTATGCTTTACTTGCGCATTTTGAAGCATTAATAAAGTATCTCAGATTGGTTATTAGTTTGTTGTTTTTTATGCTATGATATTTATTTATTTTAAGATGCCTTCCTCTTGTAACCTTGCTGGTGTAATTATATGCAAAAAAAATTTATTTGGGTTCAAATACTAGCATACACATTGCAAACAACTCTAAAAAACATAACCCAACAATCCATAAATTCAAGGTAAACAATAAGAAGGTTTATACAATGGAATAGAACCTACAGCCTAAGTGTTTGAAAAAAATCATCACCCAGAAATACAGATAAATTGCTACAACAATGAAGGGAAATTTGTGATAGCTGCAGGAAGTGTTTGTCAAAGGTCCCAAATCACATCCACATATTGGTGGAGGATATTACACACATTTTAGATGTGGATTGACTATAGATTTCTAAATAAATTATCAATTAAGAATAGATACCCAACTCCCATAATTGATTATTTGTTTGACCAAATTTTGGGAAAAACGTGTTCTAAAAAATAGATTTAAGGTAGGCATACCATCAAATAATGGTAGAGGTAGCCAACATACCCAAGACTGCATTCAAAACTAGAAACAAAAATTACAAGTTTTTAGTCTTACCTTTTGGTCTAACTAATGCACTTGTTGTCTTCACGAGGCTAATGGATGACATGTTCCAATAGTATCTAGATAAGTTGGTATTGGTATTCATTGATGACATACTTATCTATTATTAAAACAAGGAAGAGAACAAAGAGCACCTCTGCATAGTTTTGTAGAAGTTATGAGAACATCAAATGTATGCTAAGCTTAGTAAATGTAAGGTTTTCAAGGATGAAATTCATTATCTCAAACATATCATATCTAAGGAATGTAGCTAAAGTTATATGTTTCTTGGGATTAGGAGGATGTTATCGAAGATTCATCAAAGGTTTTTCTAAGATTGGGTAAAGGAACCAAATTTAAATGGACACATTTGCATGATAAAATATTTCAAGAGCTCTAGCAATTTCTTATATTTCCCCCTCGTATTGATGTTACCATATTTTGATCAGGATTTGTTAATATGTATCTATGTTGGTGGAAAATAAATCGAGGGAGTTCTTATGCAGGAAGGAAGATTAGTAAGCTATGAGTCTAGGAAACTAAAGGTTGATCTAGATAATAATTATCCAATTCATGACTTAGAATTCTTAGTAATAATGCATGCCTTGAAGCCATAGTGACATTATTTGATATATAATAAATTTGAATTAAGATAAAACCATGAAATCTTGAGATATTTACAAAAAAAACTTCAATGGAGTGCCAAGTAATAGTGTTGGGTAGTTTTTTCAAGTACTTATGACTAGGAATTACTACACATCACAGGGAAGGAAAATTTAGTAGCAAATGCCTTAAGTTGAAGAAGACATATAGGTGCAATTTCCCAATCTCAACATTATTTGAGAAAAATGACAAGAATGCTATCCATGAATGATAAGTTGTATGAGGAGTTGTATCAAGCCTTGTTAAGGAAATAAGGTTGGAGAGAAAAGGAAGTTAGGAAATATGAAGTCTATCATCTAGCTGAAGATGGAATACTATTGTGGAGAAATTGAATATGTGTACCAGACATGTACCAGAGAAATTAGAGTTGAAAACATTGGTATATAATGAAGCTCATGATGCCCCATATTCAATACAATCAAGATATCAAAATACATACTTAATTATGAAGTCAATATTTCAGTATCCAAGATTAAAAGCATATATTTTGACATATGTGGCTAGGTGTCTTAAATGTCAACTTTGGATAAAAGTAGAACATCAACATACAATAGGTAAGTTGAATCTTTTAAGTATACCTACCTAGAAGTAAGAACAAATCATGGAGAATTTCATTTTTGAATTATCAAATAATTTCAGGACCAATGATTCTATCATGGTAGTAGTTGATCATTTAACTAGGGTAATATATTTCATTCTAATTAAGACTACACATCAGGGATGCGATGCAACTTGAATCTTTATCCACAAAGTAGTAACATTACATCGTGTACCAAATGATACTATGTTAGATAGATATTAGAAGTTAACTTTGAAATTATGGAATAATTTGTTCCATGAGAAGCACACAAAGTTAAGTTTTAGTATAGCTTACCATACATAATCTGATGGCTAGATAAAAAGGGTTCATTGAAGCTTGGAAGATATGCTTTAAATGTATTCCATGAATGTTGAACTTATTCGTATACTGAGGGGGGGTGAATCGGTATAAGATTGCTTTTACTTTACTTAACCATTCATCAATCTATCATTAACACATATATCATAAATCATTCATTAGCACATATAAACTCAAATAAGAATCCATAGAGTTTAATGTGGAAACCCTTAAGATATAATATATATATATATATTTATCTTTTTAAATGTTTGTAGGCACCAACATATTGTTACAAATTTGGTAGGCACCAACCTATTGGAGACACCAATATCTTCAGTTGCACACCAACTCAACAATATATTGTGTAGGAACCAACATACTAGACACACCAATCTCTTTAGATAAGCACCAACTCAATAAGAAATGTATAGGAACCAACCTAAGATCTTCATACATAGAG
Source organism: Picea engelmannii (assembly GCA_009831015.1). NCBI lineage: Eukaryota > Viridiplantae > Streptophyta > Pinopsida > Pinales > Pinaceae > Picea > Picea engelmannii. Next base: position 1,526,946 of record ML780120.1, read on the forward strand.
TACTTATGACTTCACCTGCATGCTTCATACTTCATGTATTTCATAGCATCATCATACCCTTAATATGAATGCTCCAACACCTCTCTTTGATTCATACCACAGACATATATTGAAACCTTAGTCATATTTAGCCTTCATTCCCTAGCAAACCTCGTAGAATCATTACCAAAATATAATCCTAGATTGGAGCATCAAAACCTTGATACAACTCACGCTACAACATCATAGACCTTCGTCCTTCATAGCGCACCCTTAAAAATCCAACAAAACTCCTATTGCACACCTTTAGACTGAAATAATACTCTCTTGCTTGGATTCTCTTCAAATGTGCACATCTACCATGTATTTATAGTGTCTTTTTGCTCACCTTTAGTTCTGACCTATAAAGACTAGTTGGGCCGATCTAAATTTGTTTACTGGGTTGCCTAAAAAATATTTAATATATCCTCATTCCTAAGGAGATATAGAGAGTTCCATATACCATTGGAAAGGTATCTGAATAATATTTCCAACCATATGATCTATTCTCCCATTTGAGCTAGGTATTTAGAGTAAAAATTCATTCAAATATAGGGTATGCAAACTGAGCATCAAAAATCTAAAAAACATATTTCCAACAATATCCATCTTGCAATATTTATATTAGACATATATAGGCTCCCCCTGTCTTTTAAATCAATGAAAAATATCTCCCACTTTTTCATTGACGACAAACCTTGGTAAATTCTATAATACTCCCCCTATTTGCATTTCTCCTTGTATCTGCAATTCTTCCTCTATCTGCAAATTCTCCCCCTTTGACATCAATGGAAAAGGGATGCTCCCCTTGAGCTTGTTCTTCCCTTTACTGATGATATGATAAAGATACCATTCCTAGATTTTGTATGATATATTCAATTATATCTCTATAAAATGGTTTGGTAAAAGTATCTGCAACCTTTTCTTTGGTGGTAATGTGTTGGAAATGTAATCCTTGGGGTTACGAACTTCACGTAATGTGAAGAGTCAAGATAATGTAACTAACTTTAGGAGTCTAAGAGATCTTGGACGAGAATACAAGGGTCATAAAGATGTGTATATATGTGTATCATATCCATTAATAAAATGCAATTCACGCTTATTCTAAAATGTGTGTCTGACAATGGTATCAGAGCTGTTCAATTCTTAGGCCTATGGTAGTTGTCCATATCCATTCTTTGGTGTTTTCTTTCCATTATGAATAAATTCCTATGACCTATATTGTGTGACATTTTCTCTCACAAGCACATGCTCAGAAACCTAACCCTAATCTGTGAACTCCATCATTTTTTTTCAAGTCTATTCTATTTGTCTTGGGCACTCATTTCAATTTCATAAACGCTTTCCTGTCCCTCTACCTTCTCTATTTGATTCTTGTGCCATACATAATTTCCACGACCATTGGTCGGTTTTTGGTCAAAGTATCGAAATCATTTAAACTTTCATGCAAGTGATGTTCTTCCTTGGACAGATTTTATTTATATTGTCTTACCAATTCATCCTCACCTACTCACTCATAGGTATCGATTTCTAGGCAGAGGGTATTAATCCTTCTTATCATGATAAAATGAGGGGCACTTTGTAGACCAAATATCGTGCAGATCAAAATTGACAATTTTGTTTGCATTTAGAGATATTCCCGAGCAACACACACATCCCTTCTCAAGTCGAGGAAAAGGAGGAAGTGCCACAATTAACCTTGGTGAAAGGATACTTCACTGGGTGGAGTAATACCTCTCTTGGGAGGTGATACTAGACCACATCTTTGCTTCCCGTGACAAATCTGGTATCATACATTGACATGCATGGTGTAACTCTCCACCTTGCCCATTAATATACAAAGTGATACCCTTTTATGAATCAATTATATTAAGGATCTCTATAAGGTACCCTTGGAATCCTGTTCTAGAGATCGATGGAAAGCCTCTGTCATAGGTGTAAATAAGAGAGGAATTTATTACACATTTTGTCCTCATAGGGGTTTGGCCTGGTAATTGTCCATTCACAGTTATTTGGTTCATTGATTTTGTCTCTATCCACGACGGTGAAGTCACAAAGAATAAATGTGTGTGAGGGTATTCTCCATTATGTTGCATTATCTAAAAATACAATGAGCGTGCTATCTTCACTATATATGTATTTAGATATTCAAGATGTGTTAAGGTACTTTTGGACCTTTTCTTCCACTTAAGGTTGAATGGTACTAGAATAGTGAATAATAAAGAATAATATTTCTTGGATTCCAAAGAGCTTTCCAGAGCCATTTTGAGATGCTCATTGTGTCTGATTAATGATTAGGGTTTCCTTGAGATAAAAGTAGAGGAATTTGAAGTATCGAAACTAAGCCTTGTTTTAGCTTTGGGAATTGTGATTTTTCCATTGGGATTTTTTGGCATACTTTCTTATCGATGTCTCCAAATATGATATAACATCAAGCCACCTTATTAATTTACAATTTAAAAATAATTTTAAATAGGTGTATTTTCAGTGGAAGCTAGAACCCTTCATTTTTCGTCTACATATTTGAATTTTAGAGTCTAATTGTAAAGTTAGGGTGGAGTTGCAAGAAGCCCTATGAGATCTATTTATGTTTTTAAAATGGTTCAAGTTGAGGAATTGTTAGAGTTACTGAAAAATCTAATCCTCTCCTCTGAGGAAAATACAGTCACACTTGAAAAAAACACTTTGCAGTCAATTGTGACATGCTTGAAAGTTACGCAAGACAAAGCAACACTGCTGCAAACTCAGACTCGATTTATTCACAATGCACTTAAGCGATAGAATTTGTGATAGCATTATGAAATCATCCTTGTTTAGAACCTTTTTTTCAAATATGAAGAAGAAGATGATGTTGATTCAAATCAACAACCACTCAGTGAGCCAACTCCATATTCAAATACAAATTCCTCTTAACAAGAGGATTGTTAAACCTCAGGATTAAATCATGCAGAAAAAGCATAGAACATGTATCAAATATGAAAAGGATGTCACGTTTCATAATCTGGATTACACCAAACCGATCCAGTTCTATAGTGTTGGATTTCTTCAAGATAGTTCACATTCACCTGCTCTAGTTCAAGAGAAGGTTCATAAATGCCAACACTGTTAGGGAATTTTCCATATTGAATATCAGTGCTTCGATCTTCATTCTTGCGAGCATTGCGGATAACACAATCATCCTTTAGATAGGTTTTTTAAATGTAAGACAACTGCAAGAGTAAAAAACCACTATGGGTGGATTCCTTCTTAGCGATGGTTATCAACAGTCAAGAAGGTATGTTTGTCAAGATGAATCCATTCTCGAGTACTGGGACATATTGTACTGAAAGGATTTGTATCTTCTCACTTTGTACCTAACAGAGGGGAATAACATCAATGATTGATATTCATGATTCAAGTTTCGAAGTCTTATCAATTGAGAAACAACAAGTGAGCATGACAAGAGAGCGTGATTGGTTTGTGATTTTCTTAAACCATCACTTAGTAGAATACTTTGATCTTCTTCTAGAAAATGGTTTGTGGTTTCCCTTAAAGTTCCACTTGGTAGAATACTTATAGTTTCTTCTACATCAAAGTTTATGGTTATATTTAAACCAACATTTGAGAGAACTTCCACTTGGTAGAATACTTATAGCTTCTTCTACATCAAATTTTATGGTTATATTTAAACCAACATTTGAGAGAACTTCCAATTAGTAGAAGAAATCAACTTTCATCTTCTAGATAACTTAGGAAATTTTCCAGGAACAATTGAACCTAGAGCAGGGTTCTAGAGTTTGTGGTCATCCTAAAATTACCTGATAGGTTTGTGGTATTCCTTAATCCATCACCTCCATTTAGTAGAATACATCAACTTCTACTAGCCATTCAATTTGTGGTCATCCCAAAACCACCAGATTAGAGAGCACATACAACCATTAGCAGCTGCACACTTCCATACTTCAGTTGCCCATTTTCAAATAACAACTCTCACCTAGGACTCATATACACCCCTTCAGATTAAGTTGGGAAATGTTGGAAACATAATCCTTGGGGTTACGAACTTCACGTAATGTGAAGATTCAAGATAATGTAACTGACGTCAGGAGTCCAAGAGATCTTGGAAGAGAATCCAAAGGTCATGTATATGTGTATATATGTGTATCATATCCATTAATAAAGTGGAATTCATTCTTATTCTAAAACGTGTGTCTAACATAATGTATTCCATCTTGACACTTTTATCGGCTACCTATTCTCTTAGGAAGTGGTACTTGATGAGAATATGCTTCGTCTTTGATTTCATAACAAGATTATTTGAAATGTTGATTACGCTTGTGTTGTTGAAGATGATTGAGATTGGTTGATCATATTCTACCATTATATTCTTCAGTGTATGCATCATCTAGATAAATTGTGTGCAACATGTTGCTACTGCAATATATTCGTTTCCTATTGTGGATAGAGAAATTTAAGTTGTTTTTATTTCTTAGCCATGATACTAGAAAATTTCCTATAAAGAATTCTCCTCCACTGGTACTTTTCTTGTCATCAATACTTCCTACCAAATTTGCATATGCATATGTTGTTAGAGTAAAGTCCTTACTTCTTGAATACCACAAGCCAAAGTCCAATGCTCCTTTCAAATATCTGAATATTCTTTTTACTTATTTCACATGTCTCTCCTTTGGTGCATATTGAAATATTGTAACCAATCATACTACTTGCATGATGTCTGGGCTTTTGATGCTATCACGAATAGTAGGTTGTCAATCATTGGCCTGTATAATGTTCAATTCTCTTTTAGAGATTCATCATATTTGCTCAACTTGCATCCTTTGATCATGGGTGTATTGATAGGTGCACATTCTTCCATTCCATATTTATTCAACATTTCCTTGATATATTGGGTCTTAGAAATGAATACGCCTTTGCTACATTTAGAAATCTACAAACCTAGAAAGAATGAAAATTATCCAAGCATGGATATCTCAAATTCTTTTTCCATTTCTTCTACAAACATTTAGCTTGTTTTATCAACATTACTTCAAAAAATTATATCATCCACATAGACCACAATGATTATTAGATCTTCATTTTTTTTTATTATGTAAATATTGTTGTTTGTAGCTCCTCTTTTGAAACCTTGTTGTTGTAGGTATTTTTCAAGTCTTACATATGGACAAGCTCTGCGAGCTTGCTTTAGTCCATAGAGTGCTTTCTTTAATATGCATACATAATATTCATTGTATGACAATTAAATCCTTCTAGTTGTTCAATATATACTTCTTTTTCTAGATTTCTATTTAGAAAGGCCGACTTGACATCCATTTGATAGACTTTGAAGTTCTTTAAACAAGAAAATGCCAAAAACATTATGATTTCTTCTAGTCTTGCAACTGGAGAAAATGTTTCTACAAAGTGAATACCCTCAACTTAAGTAGACCCTTTACAGACCAAACTTGCTTTATTTCTTACTACATGTCTGTATTCATCCAATTTGTTTCTGATGACCCATTTGGTGCCAATCACATTCTTGTCTTTTGGTCCGAGCACAAGTTCCCATGTTTCATTCTCTCAATCTGATTTAGTTCTTCTTCCATAACATTAACTCAACGTTTATCTTCACTAGCTTGTGTAAAATTCTTGGGATCTATTTTAGATAGCAAAGAAAAGTTCAATCTTCTTCTAGTATGAACTCCCACATCTATATCACCATGAATCTAACTTTCTAGATGATTCTTTTGAACAATTATGGATGGTGTCTTTGGATATTGGCATTCTATTTCTTCTTGTTCTTTCTTTTCTTCTTCCTTTTCTTCCTCTTTGTAGATTGTCTCCTATGGATCTTCATTTATGAATTTTCCCCTTGAGGTAATTACTTCATCCACTCTTACATCAATACTATATACAACCTTGTGTAGTATTTTGTTGTAGAATTTGTAGGCCTTGCTTCCATATGCATAGCTAAGAAATATACCTTCATTTGTTATGGAATCAAACTTGCCTAAATTATCTTCATTTTTATTTATATAGAACTTTCTCCCAAATACTTTGAAGTATTTGATTGTAGTTGGTCTAACTTTGCATAATTCATAAGGTGTCTTGTCATTGTTCACTCTAATTTGTGCTCTATTCAAATTTTAAGCTATTGTACTAATTGTTTTTCTCCAAAAGGGGTTTCGTAGTTTGGCTTCATTCAACATTGTTCTAGCCATGTCTTGTATAGTTTTGTTATTCCTTTCTACAACTCCATTTTTTTGTGGAGTCATTGTTGCCAAAAAATGTCTATTGATTCAATGATTCTCATATATTTCATCAAATTCATAATATGTAAACTCACCTCCTTTGTATAATATTAAGCACTTGATTTTTAAATTAGTCTCATTTTCAACTAGGGATTTGAAATCTTTAAACTTTTCAAACGTTTCAAAATTTTCTTTAAGAAATGTAACCCATGTCATTCTTGTGTAATCATCAATAAGAAGCATAAAATAACTCTCGCCTTTTAACGTTTGTGTTCTTGCTATCCCACGAGGTATGTGTGTATAAGTTCCAATGGATTTGATGTTGAGTACTCCTTTTTTTTGAAACCAACTCTCATTTTCTTCTCATGCTAACATGGTTGAAAATAGTGTCTGTAGGTTTTGATATCCTTTGCATATCTCTTACTTCTTGTGTCTTACTTAGTTTCATTAGATTGTCAAAGTTTATATGACCCATCCTTCTATTCCATCACCAACTTTCATATACTTGTCCCATACAACATTTTTCTCCTTTAACTTCATTAAAAATGTATAGATTGCTCGGGGTTTTGTTTGCATTTTCCACTAATGTTCTTGAACCTAATTTCCTTATCTCACATCCTTTAGAATGAAATATGAGGTTGTAACCTTCATCAAAATTTTGACTGACACTTAGAATATTCTGTTTTAACTCTTCAATATACATGACATTTTGTTTTTTAGTCTTTCTATTATCAAGAATAACAATACATTTTCCAACTATCCTTGCAGAAGCATTATCCCCAAAGATAACGTTGCCTCCTTTTTCTTCCTTTAGTATGAGAAATTTGTTTTGATACCTTTTCATGTGTTTTGAACATCCACTATCATTGTACCATTGGATTCCTTTGTCTTGAGCATACATTAGAATTCCACATTCTTCCTTCGTCGGTACTTCATACTTCCTTTTCCACACCTTTGTGTATTCTTCTCTATGATTGATAAAATCATCTTCTTCCTTGTTTTTTTTAGGAGATTTTATTATGTTTCTTATACAATCACATGCTAAGTGCTCATAGTTATTGCACTTATAACATTCAAAATCATAATCAAGTAGGAGAGCAAACGAATTGTAGTTTCTATCAACAAACCCATTATAACTTCTAGTTTTGTTGCTCACATAATAATTCTTTGAGGTTTTATAAGAACCTCTATGTATGTATCTCACATGATCACTTCTTGCATAAGCTCTACAATTTATTCCCTTATGACCAAAATTAGTGCAAGAAAAACAATAGCCAAGAAAGAGATTTTGGTATCGGGTTGTGAAATGGCTTCTTGGTGGAACGACTCTTTTGAACTAATTCTTGTGAGAAGAATCAAATTTTTGTTGGTCACCATTTCATTTCCTACTAATTCTTTCATTTTTTATGGAGCCTTTGAGAATATTGGCATAAATTTTAGGATTTTCTTCATTTTCATTTGTTGGTGGCTTTGTGACTTTAGTGCTTACATCTCCCTCGGGATTCTTTTGTTTTTCTTTGTAGCCAAGACATATCTTGATAAATGGTGACCTTTGGAAACTAATAATATTATCTAATATTTCATTACTCTTTTCAAACTTCAAGCTTCTATTTAATTGATTAGTTTTTTTTCTCTAGTTCTTTCATAAGGAAACTATTTCAACTTCTAGCTTCTCACAATTTTCTTCTTTTTCTTCTAGCTAGCTTCTTACCACTTCTTCTATCATTTTTTCCTATTCTAGTTGATTCTTCAAGATGACAAGTATTTTTTATATTTCATCAAGATCATGATCCTTCTTTTCATATTTCTATAATTTCTCTTTCTGTTTATTATTCTTTCCCTTGAGTCTATCTATTTCTTCTAAGGCATTAACAAGTTCTGCTTCAAGATTCACCTACCCATAAATGGCTTCTTCTTTTTGATATGATTTTTCTTTATAATTGTCTTCATTTTCTGTATCAGTAAAATTTGTGTCCATGGCCATGAAGAGTAATTCTTATTTACTAACCATGTGTTCTCCCGAGATTTTCCTTCCAACGATTAGACTATTTCCAAAGGAACCTGCTTTGATGCCAATTGTTGAAGTTATGATTGTATTGAGAAGGGGGGGTGAATCCATATAAGATTATTTCTATTTTATTTAACCATACATAAATAATTAATTATCACATATATCACCAATAATTAATTAGCGCATATAAAATAAAATCACAATGCAGAGAGTTTAATATGGAAATCCTTGCGGGAGAAAAACACAAAAAAATATCTTTATAAATATCTACAGGAACCAACATATTGTTACAAAGTTTGTAGGAACCAACCTATTGGAGACACCAATATCCTCAGTTGAGCACCAACTCAACAAGATATTATGTAGGCACCAACCTACTGGAGACACCAATCTCCTCAGATGAGCACCAACTCAGTAAGACATGTAGAAGAACCAACCTAAGATATTCATACACATATTACTTCTGACTTCACTTGCATGCTTACTACTTCATGTATTTCATAACATCATCATACCATTAGATTTCATGCTCAAACACCTCTCTTTGATTGATACCCAAAACATAGATTCAAACCCTAGTCTATTTATCCTTCATACCCTAATGAACCTCGTAGCATCATTCCTAGAATAAAATCCCAAAATGAAACACCGCAACCTCAAAACAAATAACTTTGAGGCATTGTAGACCTTATTACTTCATAGGGAACCCTTAAAACTCCAAGAAAAATCCTCTTGCACACCTTTAGACCCGAACAATACTCTTCAACTTCTCTTGGGCACCTCAGACTTGATCTTGTTGCTTGGATTCTCCTCAAATGCATACATCTATCCTCTATTTATAGTGTTTTTGTGCTCACTTTTAGGGATGACTTGAACTTTCTAGCTAGGTTCTCTGACATAAAAATTCATATCTACTCATTCCTAAGGAGTTATAGATAGTTTCGTATACCATTGGAAAGGTCTTGGAATAATATTTCAAACCATATAAACTATGCTCCCATTTGAGATAGGTATTCAGAGTAAAAATTCCTTCAAAGATAGTGTACCCAAACTAAGAATCAAACATCCAAAAACAATATTTCTAACAATCTCCATATTCCAATATTTATCTTGGACATATGTAGACTCGCCCTATATTTGACATCAATGAAAACAATTTGCCACCTTTTCATTGATTACAACCCTTAGTCAATTCTATAATACTCCCCATGTCTGCAACTCTCCTTCTAACTGCAATTCTTCCTTTGTCTGTAAATTCTCGCCCTTTGACATCAATGGCAAAGGGATGATCCACCTGAGCTTGTGCTTATATTTACTAACAAGATGAGAGAGATATCATTCCTAGCTTATGTCTGAGATATTCAAATGTATATCTCATAAGGGGTTTGGTGAAAATATTTACAACCTTTTGTTTGGTGGTAATGTATCCCAACTTGACACTTTGCTTACTACATGTTCTCTTAGGAAGTGGTACTTGATGGGAATATGCTTCGTATTTGAGTGCATGACATGATTATTTTAAATTTTGATTGCACTTATGTTTTTGTAGATGATTGAGATTGGTTGGTTATATTCTACCTTGATATCCTTCAGTGTCTTCTTTATCTAGAGAACTTGTGTGAAACATGTTGTTGCTGCAATATATTCAATTTTTGTTGTGGACAAAGATATTGAAGTCTATTTATTTATCAACCATGATAATAGATAGATTCCTAGAAATAATGATCCTCCACTGATACTTTTCTTGTCATAAATATATCCTTCCCAATTTGCATTGGTATATGTTGTTAGAGTAAAGTCCTTACTTCTTGAATACCACATGGCAAAGTCCAATGTGCCTTTTAGATATTTGAATATTCTATTAACTTATTGCACATGTGTCTCCTTTGGTGCTTATTGAAATCTTCCAACAAATCCAACTTCTTGCATGATGTATGGCCTTGATGTTGTCACATATAGTAGGCTTCCAATCATTGACTTGCACAGTGTTTGATTTGTTTTGGAGATTCATCATCTTTATTCAACTTGCATCCTTTGATCATGGGTGTGACTAATAGGTGCACCATATTCCATTCTAATTTTTTTCAACATTTCATTGATATATTTGGTATGAGAAATGAATATTCCTTTGATGGATTGAGAAATATGAAAACCTAGAAATAATGACAACTCTCCAAGCATGGACATCTCAAATTATTTTTGCATTTATTCTTAAAACTTTTGGCTCATTCAATTAGCATTACTTCCAAAATTGATATCATCCACATAAGCCATAATGATTAATAGACCTCCATTGTCTATTTTTATGTAAATATTGTTGTCTACAACTCCTCTTTTGAAATCTTGTTGTTGTAGGTATTTTTCAAGTCTTGAATACCAAGCTCTGGGAGCTTTCTTTAGTCCATAAAGTGCTTTCTTCAATATGCATACATAATATTCATTGTATGACAATTGAAATCCTTCTAGTTATTCAATATATATCTCTTTTTCTAGATTTCCATTTAGAAAGGATGACTTGACATCAATTTGATAGACTTTGAAGTTCTTGAAACACAAAAATTCCAAAAACATTTTGATTGCTTCTAATCTTGCAACTGGAGAAAAGGTTTATTCAAAGTCAATACACTCAACTTGAGCAAACCATTTATAGACCAATATTACTTTATTTATTACTACATGTCCATATTCATCTAATTTGTTTATGAATACCCATTTGGCGCCAATCACATTCTTGTGTTTTTTCTAGGCACAAGTTCCCATATCTCATTCTTCTCAATATGATTTAGTTCTTCTTCCATAGAATTAACTCAATGCTTATCTACACTAGCTTGTGTAAAATTATTGGGTTTTATTTTAGATAGCAAAGAAAATTGTGATCTTATTGTAGTATAAACTCATGCATCTATACCACCAAGATTATTAATTTATGGATGATTCTTTTGAAAAATTATGGATAGTGTCTTTGGATATTGGCATTCTATTTCTTCTTTCTCTTTATTTTCTTATTCTTTGTAGATTTTCTCCTCTGTATCTTCATTTTTTTTCTAACTTTTCCTCTTAAGGTATTGCTTCATCCACTCTTACATTAATACTATCTACAACCTTCCACAATATTTTGTTGTATCATTTGTAGGCCTTACTTCGATATGGATATCCAAGAAAGATACCTTCATCAATTATAGAATCAATGTTTTCTAAATTATCTTCATTTATATTTATATATCACTTTCTCTCGAATACTTTGAAGTATTGTACTGTAGCTAGTCTACCTTTCCATAATTCATAAGGTGTCTTTCCATTGTTCACTCTATTTTTTTATCTATTCAAAATGTACATTGTTGTGTTGACTGCTTCTCTTCAAAGGGTGTTTGGTAGTTTGGCTTCATTCAACATTCTTCTAGCCATTTCTTGTACAGTTATGTTATTCCTTTCTAAAACTTCATTTTTTTGTGGAGTCCTTGTTGCCAAAAAATGTCTCTTGATTCCATGATTCTCACAAAGTTCGTCAAATTCATAAGATGTAAACTCACCTCCTTTGTCTGATATTAAGCAATTTATTTTTAAATCAATCTCATTTTCAGCTAGGCCTTTGAAATCTTTAAACTTCTCAAATGATTTAGATTTTTCTTTAAGAAATGTAACCCATGTCATTCTTTTGTAATCATCAATAAGCAACATAAAATAACTCTCGACTTTTAAAGTTTATGTTCTTACTGACCAACAGTGGTTTGTGTGTACAACTTCCAATGGCTTTGATGTTGATTACTCCTTTTTTTTTTAACTAACTCTTTTTTTCTTCCCGTGCTGACATGGCTTGCAAATTATTTTTATAGGTTTTGAGATCCTTGAAATATCTTTGACTACTTGTGTCTTGCTGAGTTTTACTAGATTGTCAAATTTTGTATGACCCATCCTTCTATGCCATAACCATCTTTCGTCTACTTTTCCCATACACCATTTTTCTCCTTTGACTTCATTAAGAATGTATACATTTCTCGGGGTTTTGTTTGTATTTACCAATAAAATTCTTGAACCTGCTCTCCTTATCTCACATCCTTTAGAATGAAATGTGAGGTTGTAAACTTGATCACACATTTGATTGACACTAATAATATTCTGTTTAAACCCTTCGACATACATGGAATTTTGTGTTTTAGTCTTTCCATTATCATGACTAACAATACCTTTTCCAACTATCCTTGTAGAATCATTATCCCCAAAGGTAACGTTGCCTCCAATCATTATCCCCAAAGGTAACACTGCCTCCAATCATTATCCCTAAAGGTAACACTACCTCTGTTTTCTACCTTTAGGATGATAATTTTGTTATGATCCCCTATCATATGTTTTGAACATCCATTATCAATGTAGCATTGGATTCCTTTGTCTTGAGCATACATTACAAGTCCACATTCTTCCTTCTTTGATTCTTCTTGCCTCCTTTTCTACACCTTTGTGTACTCTTCTCCATGCTTGGTAAAAACATATTCTTCCTTGTTTTTCTTAGGATATTTTATTATGTTTCTTCTACAGTCACGTTCTGTGTGCACATAGTCATTACACTTATAACATTCAACATTGTAATCAAGTAGGGGAGTAAATTAATTGTATTTTCTATCAACAAACCCATGAGAACTTTTATTTTTGTTGCTCACATAATAATTCTTTGATGTTTTATAAGAACTTCTATTTATGTGTCTCGCATGATCATTTATTTCATAAGCTCTACAATCTATTTCTTTATGAATAAAATTATTGCAAGAAAAACAATAGCCAAGAAAGATATTTTGGTACCGGGTAACAACTCTTTTGAATTCATTCTTCTGAGAAGAATCATATTTCTAGTGGCCATCATTTCCTTTCCTATTGTTTCTTTCATTGTTGATGGATCCTATGAGAATATTGCATAGATTTTAGGCTTTTCTTCATTTTCCTTTTTTGATGGATTTGTGACCTTAGTGCTTGCATCTCCCTCGAGGGTCTTCTATTTTTTGTCATAGCCAAGACCTGCCTTGATGAATGGTGACCTTTGGAAACTAAGAATATTATTTAATATTTCGATACTCTTTCCAAACTTCAAGCTTCTATTCAATTGATCTTTTTTTTTCTCTAGTTATTTCTTAAGGAAACAATTTCACCTTCTAGTTTCTCACAATTTTCTTATTTTTCTTTCAGCTAGCTTCTCACTACTTCTTCTATCCCTTTTTACTCTTCTAGCCGAGTCTTCAAGATGATAACTATTTTTTCTATTTCATCAACATCATGATCCTTCTTTTCATATTAATGCTATTGCTCTTTCTGCTTATTATTCTTTACCTTGAGTCTATCTATTTCTTTTAAGGCAATAACAGGTTCTGCATCAAGATTCACTTCCCCATCAATGCCATCTTCTTCTTAATATGATTTGTCTTTCTAACTGTCTTAATTTTTTGTATCAGTAGACTTTGTATACATGGCTATGAATAGGAATTCTTCTTGACTAGCCATGTGTTGTCCTGATATTTTCCTTCCAACTGTTAGACTATTTCCAAAGGAATCTGCTCTAATACCAATTGTTGAACTTGTAATTATACTGAGAGGGGGAGGAGTGAATCAAAATAAGATTATTTTTATTTTATTTAATCGTTCATTAATTATTCATTATCACATATATCATCAATCATTCATTAGCACATATAAACTCAAATAACAGTGCACATAGTTTAATGTGGAAACCCTTGTGGGAGAAAACCACAAAAAATTATCTTTATAAATATTTATAGGAACCAACATATTGTTAAAAAGTTTGTAGGCACCAAACTACTGGAGACACCAATATCCTCAACTCAGTACCAACTCAACAAGATATTGTGTATGCAACAACTTACTGTAGACACCAATCTCCTCAACTAAGCACCAACTTAGTAATACCTGTATAGGATCAAACCTAATAGCTTCATACACAAAGTACTTCTAAATTTTCCTTTGTGCTTCATACTTCATGGATTTCCTAATATCATCATACCCTTAAATTTCATGCTCRCCTCTCTTTTCTTCATACCCCAGACATAKATTCAAACCTTAGTCAAATTTATCCTTCATGCCCTAGAAAACCTTGTAGCATCATTCCTATAATATAATCCCATACTACAACATCACGAAATAAAAAATGCTCACTTTGTGGCATCATAGACCTTATTCCTTCATAGTGCACCRTTAAAACTCCAAGAAAACTCCTCTTGCACACATTTAGACCCCAAGAATACTCTCCAACTTCTCTTATGCACCTCAGACATATTGTTCGCACCTCAAACTTGATATTCTTTCTTGTATTCTCTTCAAATACACAYATATATCTTGTATTTATAGTGTTTTGGTGCTCACTTCTAGGGMTAACCTGCAATAYTGGTTGGGTTGTCTAATAGATAAATTCATATCTCCTCATTCTTAAGGAGTTAGAGGGAGTACCATATACCATTGAAAGGTCTCAGAATAATATTCCAAGAATACAACCTATTCTCTAATTTGAAATAGGTATTTAGAGTAAATATTCCTTCTAATATAACGTATCCAATATCAGGATGAAAAATCCAAAAAAATATTTCCAACAATATCCATCTTGCGATCTTTATCTTGGAAATTTGTAGGCTCCCCATATCATTGACATTGATGAAAACAATATTTCAAACAATGAATCAACCTAAGTGTTGGGAAGATTATCTTCCATTGGTGGCATTTTCCTACAATAATGGTTGTTGCTTCCATTCTCTTAATAAGAGTCCATTTGAAGCTCTATATGGATGGAAATGTAACTCACTAGTTTGTTGGGATAACTTGGAAGATGTTAGGGTCCTAACCTGCACATAGGTAGAACAATATATTTGGATGTAATTGTTAGCACTTCGTAAATTTCCTAGAGGTTGACAACAGAAGAAATCTACTAAGGTAACTTTATCCAACCACTTTTGAAGCTGGGATCTAGCCCTTCCAACTTCAGAGAGGGATCTCTCTATTAGATTTAGCTATGTTTCAAATTTCAAATATTATGCTAGGTAAAGAAATAGGT
The DNA here is from genome assembly GCA_009831015.1 of Picea engelmannii. Classification (NCBI taxonomy): domain Eukaryota; kingdom Viridiplantae; phylum Streptophyta; class Pinopsida; order Pinales; family Pinaceae; genus Picea; species Picea engelmannii. Next base: position 1,542,247 of record ML780120.1, read on the forward strand.
CAGCTTTCGTTGTCAAAGTGTTTTTTCGAATTGGTTGAGACAGTCTACACATCCATTGGGCCATGGGGTCTGTGTTTAATAAAATATGAAATACAAACCAGAAAAGTAAAAGGAAAAAACTTTCATGGGGCGAGATAATATAATCACTGGATCTTTCAGTAGCTTAAATGATGAACAAAAGAAAATATGAGAAATATAATTTCAACAAAGAAGCAGTTAAGAATTTCTTTATTGAAAGCACCATAAGATAAACACTAAACATCTTTTGAGTTAGAAACAGGGTATATGAGATAAATCCTGCAACATTTGTTACTCTTAAAGATTAGATGTAGAAAACAGTGTGATAACAAAGCGAGAAATACATTCAACTTAGAGAGAAAAACATCACCAATGAATACACAAAAGAATCCTGTAAAGTGCCTCCTTTTTATTAGTGGAAGATCTCTTCATAAAGATTACAGTCTGATAGCGTCAGGGTGTGAAGATCAACAAACCTCAATACTTCGAAAGGTGAAGTATTTATAACTCAAATTACAAAGATCCTGTCATTAATGACCAGGACATGCTAAATCTATTTTTAGCCTAACTAACTTAACAAAATTCCTAAATCTAGGAACAACTTGATGATGTGGTGTAACTGCACGCTGATTTCTGGGTAGGTCGTTGATGAAGGCTCTGCACAACTTCATTTGACTGGATAGGTGGCTGGACCGGGACAACTCATGTGCTAATCGATTAGATCACAGAGCTCCTCCCATCTGAGGTGACTGGGCACGTTGACTTTGAGCAGTCTTCGATACACTTCGTCCATTTCTGTATACTTGGCGAATGTAGGCTTGGTGAGGAATATGTATCGAATCTCGTGTTGGATACTAATGTCCCATTGAAGGGCATCCAGGAATGCTTTGTTGGTGATGCTCCCTTGTATGCCTGCAAACTTTGAACTGTCCTTAGCCACTTCGGCTAATCTCTTCTTGTAGTCTGGGAGTGTCATCAATTTATCATTGATTACTTTCAGACCAGGAAGACCTTTCTTCTGGAGAG
>ML780121.1:27526-49487 GCA_009831015.1 Picea engelmannii
GACTAGGGAGTGAACTCTAGTAAAATCCTGTTTACCCCTCTTTGGCCCTGGCTATAGTCTAACGGGGCAGTTTAGACCATTAAGCCTTCTCTCTCGAGCTCCTATTTGGAAAGGGACATTACAAATATCCAACTTTAATTTAATATATGAACCCAAGTTGACCAGATTTTGACCTAAAAGATTTGACTTTGAGGTGCTCAACCCTGGGAGAGATGCTACATAGAAATAATTTTCTAGAGAAGATTTCCACTTCTGGTTAAAAATCACATGGGTCCCTTACATCTCCAACCTCCATGATCTCAAAGAATGTTTATTCAAACTTCATCCTAGATGTCAAAGGGAACACATGGATGTCTTCCAATAATTGAGCTAGTTCACCGAAGGTATTGTTGATAGTGAGTCAACCTAAGGCTAAGAGGAGCCACTCGCCCTTCATATTGACAGTCTCCCTTAGATGGCTCTGCCATGATCAAATCAAGCTCTTGTGATCTCAATATGCCCATAAATGGATCTGCACATGCCTCAAGAAACACGTATGCTGATGAATAATTGACCCATTTCTATGTTGACCACTAATGAAACCATTTATCCCAGTGACCAAAAACGCATTCTTCTCCTTATGCTTCATATACCCATCGATCCACCATTAGCCCCTAAAAATATGCCCTTTGTGGATTCTGACAGCAACATACCAGCATCCACATCTTTTGCCTGGAATACCTCAAACGGTTCCATTGGCTCAATATTATTGAATGGTGGAATAGTACTCAGGCCGTTGTTAATCCCTTGATTTCCTGCCATCACATCTTGAAAATTTTGTGGAAATGTGAAAGGAATGAGCTCAGATCCTGAATGACTATCATAAGAAGGAAAACAAGTTGTACCATAAATCTATGATGATCTGTCATCATGAGGCCACCACATTCCCAGGTTTCCATTGGAGCTTCCAGGATCATAAGGAGGGAAACAAGTTGTGCCATAAATCTGTGATGATCTATCATCATGTGGCCACCACATTCCCAGGTTTTCATTGGAGCTTCCAGCATTAATAATATTGCATGGATTCTCCAAAGAAGGATGACATAAATTTCTTCCTGAATACCCACAAAAAATCTCTGCCATGTGACTGCAACCTTAAGGCAGGCTGCGTCCCACAACATGCTTCCCCGTGAGCTCTCTGAAATGGCTTGTAGGATCCTGCCATAACCATCCTTCACATGCAACAACTATTTGAAGAGGCTTGTACATGCAATCCATTTCCATATTGATTACCCGAACTCAGGCAAGGAGGAGACGCAACAGAAACCTTGCGCGGGTGAAATATTCTACCGTTTGAAGGCGAACGTAAAGAAGCGTCGTACAATTTTCCTCCGAGAGTGAAGTATTTGTTGCACCTCGTACATTTATATCTCGGCTGCAAGGTTTTTGAACGTCCCTTGTTGTTCAGATATCTATAGATGCAGTATTCCCACGATTTACAATTGGGACATATGGCCTTCATCTCCTTGAAAATTTTCTCCATCTCCCTGTAAATGTCCTCCATGTTTGAATACTGCAACAAAACAACACGTTCTAAAAAAAAAATCATGTGCAATGCAATGATGAAAAGGGTAGCCCAATTCTCTATATATACATCATCCACGGTGGCTTTTTAAGCTTTTCTTTCAATCTGTTTTTTTACTTTTATGTTTTCCTTCCTTAAACCACTACCAGTTCGTTTACCCTGATTGGATTTTTACATTTTACTCAAATATGAGGTCAATCATCTTCGAAAGATACCCTGCTTATGGTATAGTAAGTTTCTTCACAGTTGCCATGAAGGGTGGCCTGAGAAGATATACCATCTCTTTTTAGCAATAAAGTTAAAGCATTTCGACCTCCCCAAATGGAAAATCATGGTTTTCAGTTTCTTTATCATAACCATATTGCGAAGTTTCTACAATTGGATAGTGTACGATTAGCTGTATTATGTTTCTATAAATAGTAAAATCTCTGAAAGTTCCTTAATGGAGGCATCCGCATATCGAATCTGATGTACCTCTGCTTTGGATACCATAGTAAACTTTGTTTTTATTTTTTCATTCTAATTTCGATGCCACTAAAAAGCTACCTAAATATAAATCTAGGGAGGGAGTAAAGTGAAACACTCTTACCATGGTTAAATTGTTTTTCCATTGATAAGGTAAATTTTTATATTCAAGTCGTATCGATAAGTAAGAATATTTATATCCGAATGAATCCCTCTTTTTTTCAAATTTGTGAATTTGTTATGGTTAATCACATTATTATTCTGAATTCTGAATGTAATTTTATGATTATACTTAAGTAAGGGTGTTTTTTCTTAAGAAATTATAAATTCAAATTCAAATTAGGATAGAAAATTCTGAATGTACTCTTATAATTATAATTAAGTAATGGTTAAATAGCTAAAATTCTAAGTTAATAAATCCTTATGTAAATATATTGATTATCATCTTAATACTTTAGAAAAACATATTTATTTTTTCTAAGTATATTTTAAAAAGTTTATTCCCTTATCTTTAGGTTTTGTTCTTTATTTTTATTTTTTTTTAATAATAATTTTTTTATATAAATATTTTGATCACCATTTTTAAAAATTAAAAAAATATACATTTAATATTTCATCATATATTTCAAAAAGTTTTATTGTCTTATATTCTTTTTAAGGTAATAAATATCATCTTTTTAGATAATAAATATTTATATAAATCCATTGAATACTATTTTTTTAAATGAATTTATTACATTTATAAAAGTTAACAACATTTTATAACCATACTAACTAAGATATATAAATACCAAACATCTTAATTCTAAATATTTTATATGTAAATATATTTGTATTTTAATATATTTTTAATATAAAAATATTTATATTTTTTTTTATTTTCATAAATTGAATTTAATAAATTGGATAAAAAAACAAATAAAACCATTATTAACACTCATTATATGCATAATTATGAAGTCTATTCTATATTTTTTATATTTTATATAGAATGCATGATGTTAATGGTTCCTCCTCTTAATAGTTTTTTTTGTTAGATTATTAGATGATCATAAACTTATGAGGTTGTATTAAGATTGAGGAATTTATATTGTTCTAGGTTAATTTTTTTGCTAGAAGTTTGTAAGATAATTTGAATTGTTGTCTTTATTAATTTGGAAAAAAAATTGAACTCCAACAATTTACCTTAAAATTTTATAAAGATATTTCAACAAATTAACTTAATTTAATTCTTCACAAATACAATTATGTAAAAAATAAAAATTAAATAGTAAACATATTTCCACAAATATAATTAGATAAAAAATAAAAAACAAATACTAAACAAAATTAAAAAAATTAAATCAAGGATAATTCAAAATAAAACTCAATAAAACAATTACATATCTTATTCTCTATCTTCCAAAATTGAAATCAATCAATATGCATATTTTATTCTCAACCTTCCAAAATTTGAAATCAATCAATATGTATAAATATTATACATAGATTTATATCAAACTATCATTATAGAAGGATACATTTTGAATCCATATATACATACAAATCAATATATGCATACTCTCTAGAATAATACATGGATCTAAATCCTAAATCCACATATATATACTCTCTAGAAAAAATTTAGGTACACTAGTCAAAGGAAAAATTGAACAAAAGTGCTTACAACGGATGTCAAGTTAAAAAATCTAGAAACACCTCTGAAGATTAACTATGATGCTCACAACCAGGGATGGATTTTTAAGGGTAAATTGTCCACAAGGTGATTTTCTATTTGATAGACTATTTCATTCCGAAATTCTTACCCACAACCTACAATGCGATTTCCACATTGCTCGAGGAAACCTAGAATAATTTCATCTAACAACCTAGTAATATGACAAAGCCAACACCATATCATAAAAGGTGCAAAGGTGCTTCAGGCAGAGCACATATCAAAGTGTTGGAGAATCACTTTCTTCCACAAGAAAAAGGTGGCCTAGCGAATTAAGTTTGGATATGTTGGGAAAAACTGTGAGATTTGATGCCTCTCGTGACATTGCAAGCTCCTACTATGAGGTTTGGGGGCCCTAAACTATCAATATTGTAATGTTCTTGGCTTGGCTAGTCTGGGAAACACTGATAATGTGTGTGTAGGATCAATCGTTTACAACATATAAATGGTCATACAAATAATAAATGCGACAAAGGACTGCAAAGTTTATATTATGATATCTCTATGGATTACAAAGGCCAAATGCAGCGGAATAAAATGACAACACTTGGCTAGATCAAAAGACAAAAGGATCTTAGCCGGAATACAAATAAACAACTAAAGATAATACCCAGAATATGTGAGCACTGCTTAACTGCTGCTGAAGAATGATGGAAGACCTGTGTGATCTTCCCGGTGACTAGGGTGTGTCTCCCAACACCGAAATCAGCCAACTGGTCTCTTCCTCCTAGAATCCACTGAACTATCTCTCTTGAGATGTGCCTCTCTCCTCAATGACAAGTCATAATTTGCATAATCCTGAATTGGGTCCCTGACCCTTCCTTTATAGATTTCCAAAACCCTAAATCATGTTGAAACCCTAATTCACCGTTGACTTCCAAAATCCTAAATTAGTGTTGAAACCCTAATTCACTGTTGACTTCTATTTTTAGCTCATAATGAATTAAAAGCGCTTTTAACCCCTTTTAGCTCAATGTTACTTTCCGAATATAACACCTGTGACTAGAGTGAACTCTAGTAAAACCCTGTTTACCCCTCTTTGGCCCTGACTATAGTCTAACGAGGTCATTTAGACCATTAAGCCTCCTCTCTGGATCTCCTATTTGGAAAGGGACATTACAGTCCTCCCTTCTCGAAATTGCTTGTCCTTAAGCAATACCAATCCAAGGTGTTGCAACACCTTCTCACTCTCCCAAGTAGTGTCCTCTACTGGAAGCCCTCTCCATCTGATCAAACACTCTCTGATGACCCTGCTCCTCAGTTTCCGCTCCTGGAACTCCAAAACCTCCTTCGGAACTAACTCCAACTGTCCCTCCTCATCCAACAAGGGAAGCTCCTCGGATGTGCTAATGAATTGTCCCACTGCCTTTTTCAGGCAAGACACGTGGAATACGTTATGAATCTTTCTCCCCTCTGGAAGCTCTAGCTCGTAAGAAACCTCGCCTACTCGACGCATGATTTTGTAAGGACCATAAAATCTGGGCTTGAGCTTCTCGGCCCCACTCTTCTTCATAGATGACTATCTATAGGGTTTGAGTCTCAAGAAAACCAAATCTCCAACCTCAAAGTTGCGCTCTATCCTGTGCCCGTTTGCACTTATCTTCTGTCAGTTTTGCATCATTTGCAGGTTCTCTTTCAACAAATTGAGAATCTTCTAACTCTCTATGATACAATCCTTGGCCTTGGGATCTCTACTCTCCCTAAATACCAAGTCTACCAAAGTGGGAGAATCATATCCGTACAATGCTCGAAAGGGTGTCATACCAATGGACATGTGGAAGGTGGTGTTGTATCAATGTTCTCCTAAATGTAACCACTTTACCCACATTTTATGTTGTCCTTATACATAGCTCATCAAATACCCTTCAACCCACTTGTTAACAATCTTGGTTTGCCCATCTTTCTGAGGGTGATAGTTGGTGCTAGGTGTCAACTCTGTCCCCACCAACCGAAACAACTCTCTCCAAAATGTCCCTATGAATCGACTGTCCTTGTCACTGATGATGTTCTTTGGCAACCCATGAAGTCTAAAGACCTCCCTGAAGAAAAGCTCGACTACCTGAACTGCGTTGTACTCTGTTGGTATGGCATAGAAGTGAGCAAACTTGGTCAATCTTCCGACCACTACATAGATACAATCCTTACCCTGGACCTTGGGTAGACCTGTGATGAAGTCCATAGATATACTCTCCCAATTATGCTCTAGAATGGGGAGTGGTTGAAGTAGCCCTGCTGGAAGACCATGCTCTGAATTGTTTTGTTGGAAAGTCACACACTCACTGACATGTCTCATAACGTCCTGTTTGAGGCCCTTCCATGAGAACCTCTCTATGATCTGTCTATAGGTTTTGAAAAACCCCTAATGGGCTGTTGTAGGTGAATCATGAACTGCGGTGAGGATCTTCTTCTTGAGCCCTGAATCTAGCACCAAGTAGACTCTATCCTTGTAAAATATGACATCGTCAATGACCCTATACCGTTGATCCTGTATCTATCCATCCATCACCTCACAAGCAAACTTGCTCTCATAATATTCCACTAACAAGTGGGATTTCTAATCTGATGAAATCTCCATCAAAGAACATGCCACAGGTCTCCTCGATAGTTTATCGGCCACAATGTTCTTCTTCCCCTTGACATACTCCATGTCAAAGTCAAATGCCTATATCTTCGTCAACCATTTATGTTGGTTCTCACTGAGGTTCTTCTTCTCAAGGAAATACTTCAAACTGTTGTGATCAGTCTTGACCACGAATTTTCTGCCCACCAAATATTGTCTGAACTTGGTCAAGGCATTCATGATTGCCAACATTTCCTTGTCATAAATGGATTACAACCTCTCAAGTTGACTAAGCTTCCAGATCTCGAATATAATGGGGTATCCTCCCTGCATCAAAACTACATCGATCCCTTCGTCGGATGCGTCACACTCTAGTACAAATGGCAAGGTGAAGTCTGGTAGTGCCAAAACTAGACAAGTGCCCATGACTTCCTTCATGTGATCAAAGGATTCCTATGATTTCTTAGTCCATATGAAGGCCCCATGCTTGCTAAGATATGTCAGCGGTGCTCCAAGCTGAGAAAAACCCTAGACGAACCACCTATAATAGTTGCACAGCTCGAAGAAGCTCCTCAATTCTGTCACGTTCCTAGGCATCGACCAATCCAGAATGGACCTGATCTTCTCTTGGTGCACCTGTACCCCCTGTGCACTGATGATGTGGCCTAAGTAAAGAAGCTCTGTCATACCGAACTCGCACTTGGATTCTTTGGCATATAATGACTGTGCCTCCATGATGCTCAATACCTCATCCAGGTGCCTCATATGCTCTTGCCATGACCGACTATAGATCAATATGTCATCGAAGAAAACCAAGAATGATTTTCTTAACTGATCCCTGAATATATGGTTCATGCAAGACTGGAATGTAGTGGGTGCATTGGTTAGCCCAAATGGCATAACTAGGAACTCGAAGTATCCAAAATGACATTGAAATGTCATCATCTCTATGTCCTTCTCTCATATGTTGATCTGATGATATCTAGAGCGTAGATCAATTTTTGAGAAGAAAATTTCCCCATGTAGTTCATCCGTCAACTCGTCAATGCATGGGATAGGGTACTAGTTCTTGATGGTTTTCTTGTTCAAGGATTGGTAATCAATGCACATCCTTATGGTGCCATCCTTCTTCAGAACTAAGATAACTGAAGAAGCAAATGGGCTTCTTCACGGTCTGATGTGTCCCATCACCAACAATTCCTTGATTGCATTATCTATCTCATCCTTGAACCTCCTAGGATGACGATAGGGGGGGGGGGTGATCATAGGTTTGGCACCCTCCTCCAACTCAATGGTGTGCTCAAACCCCCTATTAGGTGGTCTCCCTGGTGGAATTGCCTTAAAGACCTGCTGATGTCATCCTAATAAATTCTTGATCTCTATATGGTACTATTGTCGACCTTTTGAATCCTTCTGAGTAGTGATCAAGCATTCTGCAGCATATGCTACCTCCCCATGTCTGAATATCCTCTCCATCCTCTTGGTTGAAACTGTCCTGGGTGCTCCTGTCAACATACCTCTTAGAACAACCTTCTTCCCATCCTGATCTCTGAATCCCATTTCCAAGGTTTGGTAGTTGGTAGTGATTTTTTTCAAGGTAATCATCCACTGAAATCCTAACACCACATCCATGTCTGATAGGTCAACCACATAAAATGTGTCTCTCACTATGTAGTTGCCTAACTTCATCTCTAAGTTTGGAACTCTGTCTAGACACTCCACTATGTGGCCATCTTCTATCACAACATCAAACCCCTCAAACTCCTCTGTATGAAGTGCCCATCTCGATACTAGTGATGCATCGATGAAGTTGTGGGTGGCCCCACCATCTATCAGGGTGATTTCTAGTTGCCCCTAAATAATCCCTCTGATATAGAGGGTATCATACCTGGGAACACCAGAAAGGGTCACTATGACTCCTCCCTTTGTTGGTTTCCTCTTGTTATCCTTCTCTGGAGGTTGTGGGACTACTAGAGGATGGGCTCTTGCTGGTGTCAGTGGTCTACGGGGAGGATGCTCCTTTGCTGGTGCTGACTCCTCCTATGCACTATTGGATCCACTATCCTGCTCCTCCTTCTCACTGTCCACGTTGTCTGCTGCTACCTCAATATAATGAATCTCTCCCTTGTCCATGCACTTGTGGCCTGGGACCCAAGGATCTCTACAGATGAAGAAAAGCTTCTTCCTCATAAGATCTTGCCTAGTATCATCATCCAACTTGTCTTTTCCCTTCCATTCTCTCTAGAATGGCTTCCTGTCTCAATCCCTCTGGGGCACAAATGGTTTGGAGAAAGTTTTAGTCTATGGCACTGAGTCTTCCGGATATCAAGTGTAAAGGATGGCATCCTGCAAAGTGGGAGGCCTGTATGCCTTCACCTATCCTCTCAAAGGCTCTGTGAGTCCTTCTGTGAATAGCATGATCATCTTGGGCTCTGACATATTTGTCACTGCCATGGCTACCCGATGAAACTCTGTGATGAACACCTCTGCTATGTCAGTTTGTCTCAATTGGGCTAGATCCCCGAAGTGTATCTCAGGATCCTTCCTGTCAAACATGTCCATGAGCCTATCTGTAAACTCCCTATAGGAGGTGATGCGACTGTGACCCAATGTCACCAGTCCATGATACCACCACTCATGTGCCTCACCCTCCAAGTGTAAGGTCGCGAAACTGTTAGCCTCTATCTCGGTCATCTGGTTGAACTTGTAATACATGTCTAGCTTCTGTACCCAAGCTCTGGCAGTGTATTTGGACGATCCGTCGAAAGAAGGGATGGTGAGTTTCCCAACTTTTTGAATGAAATAAAGGTTATGCCCCTACTCCTATTGTGGTCCTCCCCTCTACGGCTCTTTGGGGCGGTTCCTGAGTCTAAGTCCACAATACTCAACTAAGTTCATGTCCTAATGGAATTCATGACCTAATGCTGCATAATCCCTCCTATAATCTACAATGTCATCTGCATGAGTGGGTGGCCTATGTGCTATCGATGGCAGTGTTGCTACCGGGGGTGCCCTCTGGAAACTGAGAAACAAGGGTATGGGAATCCTACTCACATAGATTGGCCCATTGGGTAGTGGTGCGTTGAGGGTCAGATCGATAGGATGATTGACCTGACAGTGTAGAGGTACCCCAATAGGGGATGATAATATGTCTTATTATTCTTCCATGACCTTATCCACTTGCTTCTATTGTGTAGAGAGGTCGAGCATGGAGGCCATGGATGTGGTTTCAACCTTTCACTCAATCTAAGAGAGAATCACGAAGAATACAAACTTCTCGGTCTGAGAAATGACATTCATGCATTGCTTGAAAGAGATTAAGGAAATAACACTAGGTGGGACTACCTCAAGTATCCTGTACAATTTCCTGTTCAAAGTAATACTAACATTGTGAGGCCTAGACTCATATAGAACATGACTTTTCCAAAAATAAGGTTGTCCCAAAAGAGCATCACAAATTCAAGGGGAGAAGCATCACACAATACCTCATCTTTGAATGGCTTGATGTCATACAACAAGAGGCATTGTTGGTTGACGCAAAGATCACTTCCTTGACGAAGCCATCTGATGGTGTAGGGTTGTGAGTGCAACATTGTCAACAGGGCTAGCCACTTGATGACCTCTACTGAGATGAGGTTATTTTGGCTACTTCTATCAACGATGAAGTGCAACATAGTGCCTTTCACCCACATATGTGAATGAAAGAGGCGCTCTCCTTCCTTTGTCTCATCGAGTTCACTGAGATGGATCTTGGTGGTAGCAATGGTGGCACTGAGTTCCACATCAATGATCTATCTCCCCTTTTCTGGTTTTGAATCAGGTTTGGAACCCGCATCTGATTCATAGGATTTCACCTCAGACACCAATGACCACTTTGAGCGGAAATCAACAGTGTTATGGAAGGGGATCTTATGGAAGTCGCACCACTTCTCGGTATCTTTCTTCGTCTTTCCATTATCCTTCTTTTCTTGTGTCTTTGACTAGTTGTCTTGATGTTTCCCATATCTGTTATGTCCTTTGTTCTATGAGTTGGGGTTTCTGTTTCCCTACTTATGCTATGAGGGGTTCCCAGACCCAAACTGTCAAGTCTTTTGTTTAATCTTCTTCTCTATTTTGATGACATATCAATAGGTTGCGCCCAAAGATAGATGTCCAAAAACTCCATTTCTATTTGGATGTATCTATGCAGATCGTCGTGGTACTTGAGCACCAGATGTCACTCAGAATATTTGATACCCATTTTGGTGCACAAGGTATGGAATACATTGGTGAACTCTAGGAATGTTTGGTCTCTTTCCTACCGCAATATGGTCCATCTTGTATACAAGTCATCATAACTTCCAACAGGGTAGTATTGTTCCTTAATAACATCCCTGAAGGAACCCCAAGTGGGTGCAACTATAAATAATGTGGATCCCTCTATTTCCTTTTGTTCACAGAAAGTCTCCCACCAATATTTGACATGGGGGATGGCCTTGAGGAGCGCAAACATAATATTTTCTCTATCATAAAATTTGTGGACAGAAAAATACCCTTATAGAATGTTTAATCATCTATCTATGGAATCCTCATCTATTTGACCTCCAAATATAAGAATATCAAAATTGATCTATACCTTGAAGGGGGAGGCACCTCCACTTGAGGTGGATGTGTCAGTTGTCAACAATAATCGAAGGATTTGTGCAAATTTGTCCATCATCTCGTTCCTCTATTGCTCGAGGGCTTCCTCGAACAACATTTTGAAAGGATATCCTATCCCGTCGTCTTTATTTTCTCCCACCATGGATGTTTTCTTGGGTGTGCGAGAGCAGATTTTCCTCAAGAGAAACAAGCTCGAGACCCAATTCTCTATACCATGACCGCATAGGGGACAGGCACTAAAAAATGATAAGGAGTCGATCGCTCTAATACCACTAATTCAGATTTATGAGTGGAATGAAATGAAAACACATATTCATAATATTAACACAGAGACATAGTGAATAATAACATAGATACAGTAAAACTTGACTTCTATTAATAAGAAATATCTTGAAACTGAAAAATGCAGACTAAAAGCAAGCTTGCTATAATGGTGGCAGCTTATCTCTGAGAAGAGATGCGACGGCTATGCTCATTCGCGAGAAGATAAGTACAATGAAGCTCTAAAGGAATTTTTACAATAACATGAATTCCAAAACCCTAGACATCCAACAACCTAACTCTGGGAGATGAAGCGCCAAAATTCATGTGGGCTCTGTTGAGGTAAGTTAGTACATCAACTTCTCGGGGTCATAAATTTTTCATACGATCTTTGTTTAGGGTGTATGATAGCTCATTGGAAAGGTATTGTAACACCTTGTTACCCCCAGTCTGTAAATATAAATATATTGGTGAAGGAACTATGGAAAACCTAAAAGTGTTAATGTTTGATTTGATGGACCTTTGTACAAAAGGTCGATGAATGTAAATTATGTTATTTTAATAGAAAATGGTTACGTGTTGCATGAATGCTGAAAGAAGGGATGTGCTAAGAGAAAACCATTGATGTTATGAAAGGTGGTGGAGGGGAACCAGAATGGTTGCGTTAACCTCCACCAAACCAGTACCTTGTCGGAATTAATTGCTCAAATCAGAACAATCCTCTGACCCAAGAATGATTTGCAGTCGGGTTGGTAGGTGGGAAGACCTCCTCAAGCGTTAATGAGTGGATGGGGCAGACCGCCCATCCGTAAGGCTTCCAAACCTGACCACGGATTGGGAATTAGAGCTACATGCAATCTTGTCAAGGAAGGAAAGAAAGGAAGTGTGGTGGGTAGAGGAAGACCTGCGAGAAAAATGCAGAGACGAGAGAGAAAACTCTTGGTACGAGGAAGGACTGAAAGAGGAACAATGATTTATGATCACAAAAAATAGAGATTGAGCTAGGAGAAGGAGAGTAACCTTCATCCTTATCTATTTCTATATTGGGAGAAGGAGAGTAACCTTCGTCCCTAAATTTCGTTTAGTTGGAAGTAAGAGATTGAATCTCAAAGAATAGTGGCTTAAGCTCGGGGGTGGCCAGTGATAAATCCATTGGGAGTGACTGAGCCTATGGTTGGGTGGAAACAAGCACCCCTTTCAGTAGTCGCATCACACTCTATGGTTCTGATAAGTTTTTTATTGCCTTATGCTTTGAATTGTAAATAATGGATGCATGCAAGTATTTACATGTCTATAAAGGGTTCTTTCTCTGTATTAATTGATTAAGTTATGAGTATGCATTTTTTTCCTTGAGAACCTATATTTCTTCTTAAATTTCCATACGTCCTAGTTTAATCACTGGAAGGTGTTTTCCCCAGGAATTTACATCATCATTTCAGAGTCGGAGCTAGCCTCTGGACACAGCTACCATTTTGGTATCCTCATAAGTTACTTTTCCTTGATTCAGAGCTTAAATTTTTGTGAGTTGGGAAGGTGTTCCCTTCATACCAGTAGTCTAGGAGACTCTGAACTTGCGCCTATTCCCTTAACCAAAAACCTGACTAAGAGCAGAGATTATAGCCCAAGAGTTATATGAATATCCATGTGACCTGGGTCTAGGAACCTTGGAGCTCAAGGCTCCGAGATGTCAATTTTCACAATAGTCAAGTTGAACCCCACAATCGTTATGAACCGTCGATCTATGAAGGAAGATCGAGGGTGGGGAATCACTACGGAGTGCGAAGGTGAAAATAGCGGACGCTCTAGTTCATGGCCCACAATTCACTTTTGTTGTTGATCTTGATGGGTTTTAAGATCAACAATCCCGGTTAGACTAGAATCGAGTGAGAACTTTCAATATTACGGAGGTCGAACTGTCTGGTAAAGAGTACGCATGTTGGGGCCCCACAATTTCTATGAATTGTCGATCGTCATTGACCTTCGATCTGATTTTGAAGCGATCCCTCAAATGGAAGGAGCACGTGGGATGGAGAAATATTCAAGGAGATCAATCTCAGAAGAGATAGCGTTTTCAGGAGTGCGGACGAAATCTAGGAGACGGGACTGTAGGAGGAGAAAAGGTCAAATCCTTCAAGAAATTAGAAAATATTCTAAGTCGGAGTAAGTCAGAAGCTCAGGAGGAGGAGCGATAGTGGTCATTGGATCACAATGCCAAGGATTGACAACTGTTTGATCCAAGCAAGATGCACGAACCTTAGCACTTGGCACACGCAGGAGAAGGGAACTTACCAAAGTTTCGAAGTCCCAAAGTAATTTGAGGTCGTCCATCACCAGGAGGTGAATATGGACTGCCAGATCCAGAAGGATACATGGCAATGGATCGCAAACTTCAAAGGAATATGTTCGAGGGTTTTCAATTGAAATTTTATATTCCCAAACCTTGAATACCCGAAGTGAATCTGGACTGCTAGATCTAGAGGGACATGTGGCAATAGATCATGGACTCTGGGGAAATTTGTGCGAGAGTTTTCAGTTGAGATCAGAGACTCCCGAAGTCTAGAGAGCCGGAGAGCCAAAGTAAATACCAGTCATTAGATCACCTGAAGAAGGATCCTGACTGTTGATCACCAGGAGATACGTGTCAGCATATCAATAGCTTCAGGAAATATATTTGTGAATTTTTAGTTGAGATTTGAGACTCCCAAAGTGCGAAGAGCCGGAGAGCCGAAGAAAATCTCAATCATCAAATTTTCCGAAGTAAATCTCTAGCATCGGATCGTCCGAAGTGAATCTGGACCATTTAATCCAGAAAGGACGTGGCATGAATCTGTGGACTCTAGATAGCGTCCTGAAGTAATTCATAGTCGTTAGATTAAGAAGGGACATGGCATGAATCTGTGGACTCTAGATAAAGTCCCAAAGTAATTCATAGCCGTTATATTAAGAAGGGACGTGGCATGAATCTCTGGACTCCAGATAAAGTCCCGAAGTAATTCATAGTCGTCATATTAAGAAGGGACGTGGCATGAATCTGTGGACTCCAAGTAAAGTACCATAGTAATTCATAGTTGTTAGATCTAGAGGAGATGTGGTGTAAATCTATGAACTCTAGGTAAATACCCGAAGCAATCCTTGATCATCAGATCCAGAGGACAGGTGGCACAAATCTGTGGACTCTAGGTAAAGACCCGAAGTAATCCTTGATCGTCAGATCAAGTGGACACACGTCAGTGGATTATAGCCTTCAGATAAAATCCATTGGAAAAAAGGGGTGAAGTTTGAGATTTGAGATCTTAGAAGTATGAAGACCTGAAGGAGATCTCGACCGTTGATCGAGAAGAGGGCCATAGGACCATTGATCTAGTTGAAAGTAAAAACACCCGAAGTAGGAGCCTGGCCATTGATTTAGGAGGACAGGTGTCAGCAGATCATCAACTCTGGAAGATTGATGTATGGAGGAAAGTAGGGTTTGATATTTGAAAAGTCTGAAGTCCAGAATCACAAAGGAGATCACATCTGTTGATTTAGGAGGGGCAGATCTAGTCCATGGACTTGAAAAGGGCATATCTGAACCATCAATTCAGAAATTATTGTCAATATCGGGAGATCGATGGTCCCATAGCATTGCGGGGATTGGAGGTGCGCGAAATTAAAAAATTTGAGGGCGGGCCGCAATCCAAACCTCGGTTTTGGAGAAAGAACACATGGAGGCTCGAGGAGAATTGTGGGCTGAAAATTAGTTTGGTTTCAAACCGCCTTTGGTCACACCGACAATTGTGTGTTTGCGTGATTTCATCTCCCAAGGTCACATCCGAGGAGGGGCCAAGAGAAAAGGGGCTAACGCCAACTCTGAGACTTCGTTGAAGCACAAAGGAGAAGGTCGCGGGTATCATAAGACCTACACCAAAAGTCGGAAGGGCCTGTGTTTGAGTAAGAGGTGAGACTATCAAGGTCTCTAAGTCTTGTTTGATTTAGAGAATCGGAGAACCTTGATCAGAGGGTCGGGCTGAGTCCCAGACTTCCCAAATTAGGAATCATAGAGGGAAAGGATTTGTTCCTGTAAGGAGGACAATTTTTTTTATTTTCTCCCCATTGTGGGTGTGTTACAAATTGGTATCAGAGCATGGTTACAACACTTGGACTGCTTGAGCTCATGGATGAGTCACTTAAAAACTCTATTTGGAGTAATTTTAAAAGAGTGACACTCTACCTTACCTCTTTCTTAAAAGTTTGGTTAAAAATGTTATTAAAGAAAAGAATGAAACTTTCTACTATGTGTGTGCATTTAAGAAATTGAATTGTGTATTGTTCATTAACTAATAGAATGTTAAATAACAATGAGTGTTTTTGTCAACACTCGAGCAATCAATAAATCACAGGAAAACTTCAAGAATAAAGGATGGTGACGTGTCATGAAGTGGGGGTGGCTCCCATAATAGAGACGAAGAATGTGATGAAAGGAGGGCGGCGGAGACCCCTCCAGATCTGGTTGAAACTGTATGGAGCCTCATGGCCAAATTAGAGAGTTGCAAGGCTGAAAACGCTAGATTGATAAAGGAGAAAGAAAAAAAAAAAGAAATTAACGTAGTCTTGTTGTAGAGCTTGTCTGACATACAGAGGAAACTACAGCATGAACCCACAACCAGTGATGTGAACCAATGACATAAGAAGAGAAGTCAAAGTCCACCTGAGATCCAAAAACATGACTCCATAAGTGACCACACTGGGAGAAGCACCTCAAATAATTCCCAACTTGGAGGCAGGGGACACTCATTGGTAGATTCCTCTAGAAAGGAAGCTGGCAAATCTGAATGATCTTCTAGTGTCGGAGCAAGCTCACATTCTCAAAGGAAAGGAAAGAAGCAGAAGCGTTCCAAAAATCATGATCCTGAAGAATTCAATAAATCCAAACCACCCTCTTTTGATGGAGAGATTAGGAAGGGAGAAGAGGTTGAAGTGTGGCTTCTTGGTTTAAATAAATACTTCAGAGTCCATGACTACTCTGAAAACTTGAAGGTTCAAATAGCCATATTTAACCTGAATGGAAAGGCTTCCATTTGGTGGGAAGACCTTAGGAATGTGAAAGGAGTCTGTGAGAAGGACTTGTCATGGAAACAGTTTGAGAAATACTTCAGGAAGTAGTATCTGTTAGAGAGATACATGGATGGGAAGACTAAGGAATTCTATGAACTCAGGCTGGGGAAACTCACCATAGATGAATTTGTCAATAAATTCCTTGAACTACTGAGGTATGTACCCTACATAAAAGATGAAAAAGTAAAAATGTAGTGATTCACTAGTGGGTTACCTCAGACCTACCAGGAAAGGATTGAGTTCGATGAACCAAAGACCTTAGAAGAAACTGTCTGAAAGGCAAGGTATTGTTATGAATAGTTTGGGAGTAAGACAAGACCTTACGAGGACTGGAAGAAGAGGAGTAATTCGGGATTCCAAAAGAAGGGGTTTAAATCCTCAATATTTAAGAACTATGGAAACTATTCTAGAAGGAGCCTTCCTACTAGAAGTTTATATCAGCAAAATTTCCCCTCTCAAAGTGGAAATAAACCTCTTAAGACAGTCCCAGAAAAGATCGATAACCTAAAGAAGGAATCCTTAAAATGTTGGGGTTGTGGAGAAGATCATTGATTGAGGGACTGCCCACACAGACAATAGAACAGTAAGAGAATCTACAATATCCAAGAGGCTACCACCATCAATGATGTGGGTAGGATCATACCACGAATCTATGCAGCCTTGGACAATAATCAAGCCGACCACCAAGCTTCAGTAGTGAATATGGAAGGTATGATCACCAACCATCTAGTTTCTATTTTAATTGACCCAGGTTCTAATTTTAGTTATGTGACCCCTCAGACTGTTGATAAGTGTAAAATACAACCAATTAGACATGTTAAACTGTGGTTGGTGCAATTAGCCATTGGGACCAAAAGAAAGGTGGTAGAGGTCATACTAGCCTGTCAATTCATCATGGGTGGATTGACCACCCGAGCGACCCTTAACATACTTCCCCTGGGATCTTATGAATTTTTGATTGGTATAGATTGGTTGGCTGCTTATAAAACCAAATTGGACTACTATCATAAAACTTTAGAATGTGTAAATGAAGAAGGGAGAAAAATGAACCTCCAAGGGATTCAGAAGCTTGTCTTAGTGAGACAAATATCAACCCTTCAAATGAAAAAGTATTGCATAAAGGGGTGTTCCTTATATTCCATACATGTGCTGGAATCTGTTGAGAATGACAAACCAAACCTAGGGGACCACCCCATATTAAGAGAATACAAGGACGTGTTCCCAGAAGAGGTATTAGGTCTACGTCCGAGAAGGGATATCAACTTCTCGATAGAACTTACACCAGGAGCAGTACCAACATCTAGAACACCATATAGAATGAGAATGACATAGTTGGTTGAGCTCAAGCTACAACTAAAGGAGACGATGGACAAAGGCTACATCTGACCCAGTGTATCTTCGTGGGGAGTGCCTATCTTGTTTGTGAAAAAGAAAGATGGCACACTCTGAATATGCATAGATTACATACAACTCAATAAGACAACCATAAAGAGCAAGTACCCCTTACCAAGAATCGATGACCCATTCAACCAATTGGAAGGTGCTTCCATATTCTCGAAGATCGAATTAAGCTATAGATACCACGAAGTCTAGATTAAGGATGAAGACATCCAAAAAACAACCTTTAGGATGAGGTATGGTCACTATGAATTTGTGGTGATGCCATTTGTGTTAACAAATTCCCCCACCACTTTTATGTGCTTGATGAATAATGTACTCAGCAAATTCCTGGACAAATTTGTATTAGTTTTCATTGATGATATCCTAATATACTCCAAGAACAGGGAGGATCACGAAGAACATCTTAGACTCGTACTCCAAGTACTAAGAGAGAATCATCTCTACACTAAGTTTAGTAAGTGTGATTTATTTCAAAAGAAAGTCCATTACTTAGGCCATGTCATATCTAAGGAAGGAGTGGCAGTAGACCCTGACAAGATCATATCTATTATGGAATGGCCTACCCCGAAGGATGTATCCAATATTAGGTCCTTCATGGGCTTAGCAAGATACTATAGAAGGTTCATAAAAGGGTTTTCCAAGATTGGTTGTCCAATCACTACCCTTTAGAAAAAGGGGATTAAATTCATTTGGACATCAAAATGTGAAGAAATATTTCAGGAACTGAAACACCTCCTGACCCATGCACCCGTGCTAAAGATTGCAGACTCAGATAATGATTTCCTTGTGTGTACAGATGCCTGCAAGGAAGGACTCAGAGGAGTCCTTATGCAAGAGGGATGTGTAATTTTCTATGTGTCCAGGAAATTAAATGAGCATGAGATCAATTATGTGACCCATGACCTAGAGTTGGCTGCCATAGTACATGATTTAAAAATGTGGAGGCACTACCTCCTGGGTAGGAAATTTTTTCTTATGATAGACCATTTTGGATTGAGACGTTTGTTTTATCAACCAAAACTCAATGCCAGGCAAGCTAGGTGGATGGCTCTCCTAAGTGAATTCGATTTCAAAATCAAACACACAAAAGGAAAGGAAAATAGGGTGGTCGATGCCCTTAGCAGAAGTATAAAAATGATTCATCTAGTAGTAGTAAGCACCTATAAAACTGATGTCAGGGAAAGAGTCAGAAATTCACAAGAGACAGACATATTCTTCAAGACCGTGACTTCATATCTAAGGCAAGAGCCTACAGGGATAAAGTATGAAGGCTACAAGATGCTCGAAGAAGGGTTTTTGAGTTACATAAGCATATTGTATATTCCAAATTGTGATGACTTGAAGAGTTTCATAATGGAAGAACTACATAAGAGACCATATATTGGTCACCCAAGATATTAGAATATGATCACGACCACTAGGAAACAATTCTATTGGCATGGATTGAAGAAAGACATAGCTAACTATTTATTTAAGTGCCTAGAATGCTAATAAGTTAAGGCAAAACACTGACATCTAGCAGGGTTGTTACAACCCCTACCGATCCCAGAATGGAAATGGAAAACCATCTCCATGGAATTCATCACCAGATTACCAAATTCGACCAAGAAAATTGATTCCATATTGGTTGTGGTGGACAAAATGAGTAATTCTGCTCATTTCGTTCTTGTCAAATCAACTTACAAGGCCATAGATATTGCCAACATCTTCATGAAGGAGATATTTAGACTGCATGGCATACCCAAGGAAATTGTATCTAATTGAGATACCAAATTCACTTCAAGCTTTTGGAAATCCCTAATGGTTGGTTTTGAGACAAAATTGTTGTTCAACATAGCTTATCACCCTCAAACTGATGGACAGGTAGAAAGAGTGAACCAAATAGTAGAATACATGCTAAGGATGCATGTAATGCATCAACCTAAGAAGTGGGAAGACTACGTACCATTGGTAGAGTTTACCTACAACAATTGTTATCATGAATCCTTGAAGATGAGCCCTTTTTAATCCCTCTATGGTAGACAGTGCAAGATTCCAATCAGCTGGAGTAACCCAGTGGATAGAATTACAATCGAACCTGACATGTTGAAAGAAATGGAACAACAAGTGGTTCAGATAAGACAAAATATGAATATTTCTCGGGATATACAAAATGCAAGATACCAGATATATAAAATATGCAGAACATAAATAAAATGCTAGAAATGGCAGAATAACAGTAAAATATCCAGCATAATCTTCACAATACACAAAAGATATAACAATAGCAACAGAAATAACACTTTGATTCAAAAAGAAATGTTCACAGGCCTCTTCGAGGGGGCAACCTCCAATCGAGCAGCGCTCTATTACAATAATCTCCAAGCTAGGGTTCTCATACCCTCGACCCTTATTTATACTAAATATGTCTATTAAGAGAAGCATCTAGAGGAAGATCCTTCTAGAAGCGAAAGCTTCTATTAGGTATTCTTACATCCTCCTTATTCTATTTTATTGAAAGGACTTATTAATATTGACCTTTATTACATCCGAATAAATTTATCTACCTATGTGTGGGTTAGGACCTTAACATGTCTGCCCCCATAAAAACAACCTTGTCCTCAAGGCTTGAGATGTGGAAACTACTACAGAATGGTAGTTGGTTCCCAAGTGGCATCTGTTGGAGTCATATCTTTCCACTATACTAGCACTTCCTTGATGGTTCTCTGACGCAGGCAACTCTCACGTTGGTCCAAAATTGCTTCTGGATGTAGCCAAATAGATCCTTCTTCAACTAACTCTGGAAGGTTGGTTTGAATTTGGAACCTGGTTCCAATCACCTTCTTCAAGCATGAAACATGAAAAACAGGATGTAGCTTCAACTGACTGGGCATAGGCGACTTGTCTCACACACTTGAGAACTGTGTAAGGGCCATAAGATTTGGGTGCTAGCTTCTGACAATGCTCAGCCTTGAGGGAAGTTTGCTTATATGGTTGCAGTCTCAGAAACACCTGATCCCCTTCTGCAAATTGATGTTCAGAGCGACCTCGATTTGCTTACTGCTTCATTCTATTCAGTGCCATGACCAAGTTCTCTTTAAGGGTATGAAGGATATCCTCTCGGACTGTAAGTGTTTGGTCAACCACCTGGACCTTTGAGGTACCCGGTAAGTATGAGATAACTGAAGGTGGCTTATGTCCATATGGTATGTAGTGTTGTACCACCATTCGACGAGGGGTAACCATTGAGCCCACTGGTGTTGTTTTTCAGAGGCAAAGCACCTCAAATATGTTTCCAAACACGTGTTGACAACTTTCGTTTGACCATCCATTTGGGGATGATAAGCTGAGCTGAGATGCAATTGTGTGCCTTGTAGCTTAAACAACTCTTGCAAAAAATTGCTTGTGAAAGTTGGGTCTCAATCGGAAACAATAGAGTGTGGCATGCCATGAAGCTTGAAGACCTGGTCCATGAAAATTTGATCCATCATGGATGCAGTAAATGGGTGGGGAAGAGCACAAAAATGAGCATACTTGGAAAGGCGATCCACCACCACCATTATGACTGATTTATTCCTCGATTTGGGTAAGCCTGTAGTAAAGTCCATAGAGATATCCTTCCAAATAGCAGGGGGAATTGGAAGCGGTTGGAGGGTGCCTGGAGATTTGACTGTTTCTCCCTTATTGCGTTGACACACCTCACATTCAGTGACAAACTTACGGATGTCCTGTTTCATACCATCCCAAAAAAAAGAACGTTTGACTCGGTCATATGTTTTGGTGAACCTTGAGTGCCCCACTGTGGGTGTAGCATGAAGCTTAGAAAGCACCATGGATTTGAGCTTGGATTGTTTACTTAAATACAAGCGGCCTTTGTATTGAAGCTCATCCTGGAGCCAGGAGTACCCTAGGGGAGTCGAAGCCTTGTTCTGCAATTGCTGGATCAGATGCGAACTGTTGGGATCTTGAAGCCATTCCTGGCACACATCTTGGAGCCAATCGGGTACAATGAAGGAAAGAAAAAAAAGGGATCCTTCGTCTTCATATTTCTGGGACAGTGCATCCGCCACGACATTGTCTTTTCCCTTCTTGTAAATGATCTCATAATCATATCCAAAGATCTTAGTCACCCATTTTTTTTGTTCTTGGGAGGAAATGCATTTTTCCAGAAAGTACTTGAAGCTTTGATGGTCTATCTTAATTTGGAAGCATTGCCCCAAGAGATACGGATGCCACAACTCAACAGCATGCAGAATCGCCAACATTTCTTTTTCATAAATGG
>ML780121.1:58463-131600 GCA_009831015.1 Picea engelmannii
TTTCCCTCATAAAAGAGGGTTGCCTTCTAGGGAAAAAAACCCTAACATAATCTCTACCATTAGATCTGCGACCTTATAATGAACGGTCCAGATTTACAATGAAATTACAATATACTTTTACAAGGAAATTTTTGCTTTGGGGGCTTCGCCCCCAAACCCCCGCTGGGGGCCCACTTGCCCCCAGACCCCCCAACCAGGGGGATAGTCCCCCCTGGACCCTGTAGAGGGGGTACCCCCCCCCTCTGCACTCCCTCGCGTGGAAGAGTGTACATACTTCTGGGGTGTAAATACTTCATGGGGTATAAACATGGCTGAAAGCAAGGACCTCTGAATCAAGAAGATAATTAAGCTCCAAAACCAACATGATCCAAGTGGAGTCAGAGGGAGAATTCCTGCCATAACCCCAATGCATATTAGACAGAAAGGAAACCTCACTTAGGAACCAAACCATTGCACAGGTCAAGGTGCAGTGGAAACACTTTGGCCCAGATGAGGTTACGTGGGAAATGGAGGATGCCATGAGACAAGCATATCTGATTTTGTTTACTCCTATACATGCATTTCATGTTGACAGATAGAACATCGAGGATGATGTTCCTTTAAGGTGGACGGAATTGTAACACCCGGTTTCCCCCAGTCTATAAATATAACTATATTGTCTAAGGAACTATGGAAAACCTAAAAGTGTGAATGTTTGATTTGATGGAACTTTGTACAAAAGGTTGCGAATGTAAATTCTGTTATTTTAATATAAAATGGTTACATGCTACGTGACTGCTAAAAGAGGGTATGTGCTAAGATAAAACCATGAATTCTATGAAAGGTGGTGGAGGGGACCCAAAATGGTTGCGTTAACCTCCACCAAACTAGTATCGTGCTAGAATTAATTGCTCAGATCAGAACAACCCTCTGACCCAAGAATGAATTACAGTCGAGCTGGTAGGTGGGAAGACCTCCTCAAGAGTTAATGAGGGGATGGGGAATACCACCCATCCATAAGGCCTCCAGACCTGACCACGAGCTAGGAATTCAAGCCACACGCAATATTGCCAAGGAAGGAAAGAAAGGAAGTGTGGTGTGCAGAGGAAGACCCGCGGGAGAAATTCAGAGACGAGAGCAAAAACTCTCAGGTCCGAGGAAGGACTGAAAGAGGAACACTTAGTTATGATCACAAAAATTAGATATTGAGCTAGGAGAAGGAAAGTAACCTTCATCCATATCTATTTCTATATTGGGAGAAGGAGAGTAACCTTCATCCATAACTTTTGTTGAGTTGGAAGTAAGAGATTGAATCTCATAGCATCATGGCTTAAGCTCGAGGGTGGCCAGTGATAAATCCATTTGGAGTGATTGAGCCTATGGTTGGGTGGAAACGAGCACCCCTTTTAGCATTCGCATCACACTCTATGGTTCTAATAAGTGTTTTCTTGTCTTATGATTTGAATTGTAAATAATGGATGCATGCAATTATTTACATGTCTATAAAGGGTTTTTTCTCTGTATTAAATTACTAAGTTATGAGTATGTGTTCATTCCCTTGAGAACCTATATTCCTTCTTGAATTTCCATACATCCTAGTTTGATCACTCGAAGGCGTTTTCCCTAGGAATTTACATCACCGTTTCAGAGTCAGAGCCAGCCTCTGGGCATAGCTACCATTTTGGTAGCCTCATAAGTTACTTTTCCTTGATTCAGATCTTAAATTTTTGCGAGTTGGGAAGGTGTTCCCTTCATACCGGTAGTATAGGAGACTCTGAACTTGCATCTCTTCCCTTAACCAAAAACCCGACTTAGAGTGGGGATTATAACCCAGGATTTATATGAAGATCCACTTGACCTAGGTCTAGGAAGCTTGGGGCTCGAGGCTCCGAGATGTCAATTTGCACAATAGTCAAGTTGAACCCTGCAATCTATATGAATCATCGATTTATGAACAGAGATCGAGGGTGGGAAATCAATACGAAGCGTGAAGGTGAAAATAGAAGACATGTTAGTTCGCAGCCCACAATTCACCCTTGTCATTGATCTCAATGGCTGGAAGATGAACGATCCCAGTTAGACTAGAATCGAGTGAGCACTTTCCAGATTGCAAAGGTTGAACTCTCTGGTAAAGAGTACGCATGTTGGGGCCCCGCAATTTTTGTGAACCGTCGATCGTCATTGACCTTAGATCCAAGTTTGATGTAATCCCTTAAATGAAAGGAGCACGTGGGATGGTGAGATCTTCAAGGAGATCAAGCTCAGAAGAGATAACATTTTTAGGAGTGCAAACAGAATCCAAGAGACAGGCCCATAGGAGGAGAAAAGGTTGAATCCTTCGTGCACTTAGAAAATATTCTAAGTTGAAGTAAGTCAGAATCTCAGGAGGAGGAGCGATAGTGGTCGTTGGCTCACAATGCCAAGGATCGACATCCATCCGATCCAAGGAAGGTGCACGAACCTTATCACTTGGCACACGCAGGAGAAGGGAACTTACCAAAGTTCTGAAGTCTCGAAGTAATTTGAGGTCGTCCATCACTAGGAGATGAATCTGGACCACCAAATCCAGAGGGATATGTGGCGAAGGATCGTGGACTCTAGAGGAATATGTTAGAGGGTTTTTAGTTCAAAGTTGAGATTCCCAAACCCCAAAGACCCGAAGTGAATCTGGACTGCCACATCCAAAGAGACGCATGGCGACAGATCGTGGACTCCAGGGAAATATCTGCAAGATTTTTTAGTTGAGATCTGAGGCTCCCGAAGTCCGAAGAGCCGGAGAGCTGAAGTAAATCTCAGTTGTCAGATCACCCGAAGTAGGATCCTAACTGTTGATCACCAAGATATACGTGTCAGCATATCAACATCTTCAGGAAATCTATTCGAGAGTTTGCAGTTGATATTTGAGACTCCCAAAGTGCAAAGAGCCAGAGAGCTGAAGAAAATCTCAATCGTCAGATTGTCCGATGTAAATCTCCAGCATCGGATCATCCAAAGTGAATCTAGACCATCTAATCCAGAAGGGACGTGTCTTGGATCTGTGGACTCCATATAGACCCTCGAAGTAATTCATAGTCGTCAGATTAAGAAGGGACGTGGCGTGAATCTGTGGACTCCGGATAAAGTCCTGAAGTAATTCATAGCCGTCATATTAAGAAGGGATGTGGCATGAATATGTGGACTCTGGATAAATTCTCAAAGTAATTCATAGCCGTTAGATTAAGAAGGGATGTGGCATGAATCTGTGGACTCCAAGTAAAGTCCCGAAGTAATTCATAGTCATTAGATCTAGAGGAGACATGGCATAAATCTATGAACTCTAGGTAAACACTCAAAGCAATCCTCGATCTTTAGATCCAGAGGACAGGTGGCACAAATTTGTGGACTCCGAGTAATGACCTGAATTAATCCTTGATCATCAAATCAAGTGGACATGCGTCAATGGATTATAGCCTTCAGATGAAATCCATTGGTAAAAAGGGCTGAAGTTTGAGATTTGAGATCTCAGAATTCCGGAGACCCGAAGGAGATCTCAACCATTGATCAAGAAGAGGGCCACATGACCGTTGATCTATTTGAAAGGTCAAACAACCGAAGTAGGAGCTTGGCCATTGATTTAGGAGGACAGGTGTCCACAAATCGTCAACTCTGAAAGATTGATGTACAAAGGAAAGAAGGGTTTGAGATTTGAAAAGTGCGAAGTCCATAAACATGAAGGAGATCACATCCATTGATTTAGGAGAGGCAGATCTAGTCTGTGGACTTGAAAAGGGTGGATCTGAACCATCATTTCAGATGGTACCATCAATATCAGGAGATTTATGGTCATGTAGCATTGCGGGGATTGGAGGTGCGCAAACTTTAAAAAGTTAAGGGTGGGCCACAATCCAAACCCCGGTTTTGGAGAAAGGACACGTGGAGGATCGAGGAGAATTACGGGCCAAAAATTAGTTTGGTTTCAAATCGCCTTTGGTCATGCTTGCAATTATGTGTTTGTGTGAGTTCATCGCCCAAGGTCACATACGAGGAGGGACCAAGAGAAAATGGGCTAACGCCAACTCCAAGACTTCGTTGAAGCACGAAGGAAAAGGTCGCGAGTATCATAAGACCTGCACCAAAATCCAGAAGGGCCTGTGTTTGAGTGAGAGGTGAGACTATCAAGGTCTCTAAGTCTTGTTTGACTTAGAGAATTGGAGAACCTTGACCGAAGGGTCAGGCTAAGTCCCGGACTTCCCAAATTAGGAATCGTAGAGGGAAAGGATCTGTTCCTGTAAGGAGGACAATTTTTTTTTTATTTTCTCCCCATCGTGGGTGTGTTATAGGTATTGATGAGGAACTTCATTTCATAGGATCAATTATAGCCTTCAATTGTAATTGAGGTGCCTGATCATGAAAAAACATCACTTAGGCCCTCAAAATGGCCCCAAAAGTTTGGGACCGGCAAAATGTTAAAAATAGTAAGTTATCAAAAAATGTTTTGAGCGAGTTGGAATAGGTGGGTGGCCACCAAGATCCTATATTTGAGTATGTAGGTTTCCACACTTATTCATAATGTTAGAAAAAAAATTCTAGATAGAATTGTGTATTAGGTTTTGAAAATCTTAAAATTAAAATAATGAAAAGAACTTTTACTCCTTTAAATACCTACCTTGACACCCTTTTCCACCATATGAGCTTCATTTGTCCCTCATGATGGGTGGAGTGTATATGGTGGAAAATACTCTTGAGTTAGGTATTTAAAGGAGAAAATGTGAGATCAACAAGTCTTTTCATTATTTTGATTCTAAGCTTTTCAAAAACTAATAGATGGTTCTATCATTATGACTAAGTGTGGAAACCTACATTACGACTAACTGTGGAAACCTACATACTCATATTTTGAACCTCTATGGAGAGGAATGTCTCAAAGAGAATCGAATCTTTGAAAAACTTAGAATCAAAATAATGAAAAGAGTTGTTGATCTCACATTTTCTCCTTTAAATATAATATCTACCTCAACACTCATTTCCACCATATGAGCTTCATTTTTCCATGATGATGTGTGGAGTGTCCACTAACGTTTCAAAAACTAATACACAATTCTATCCAGAAAATTTGTTCTAATGTTATGACTAACTATGAAAACCTGCATACTCAAATTATTAAACATAAAATTTATATAATTAATTTCTAAATTTACATGTGTTTTTAAAATTATGAAAAAAATAATAATTTTAAAGTATTGACATGTGTTTTTAAAATTATGGGAAAAAAATATTAGTTTTATCCATTGGGCATGTAGTTCGAGACAAAGTACGTCATCATTTATTTCAAGTTGTAGGGCACGTAAATCGAGACAAAATTCTTCTTGGGCCTACGAGTGCCAGAGTCGGATCGAGGTGTGGAAACAATCATTTTTTAGTAATTCGACGTCATGAATTCAGTGGTGTTGTTTGTTTTCTGATTTGAGTAATACGTCTGCAGCTTGATTTCATAATGAGGTATACTTATGTATTTTGCCAAATTATTTTGATGAGTTACTGAAAAAGCCTACCCATTTGAAAGCAAGACCTAGAGACTTAGTCCACTAGGGACGAACTTCGTTATCAAGTTTTTTTGTTCATATTTGATGCTTATTTCTCTTCATTATTGAGTTTTTCCATCTTTAATGGTGCACTTTAATTTATGCTCATTTAATGCAATTCTTTATAAGTCACTCGATGAAAAGATCTTGGATCATGTTGGTATTAGAGCTATCATCTTTGACTTGAATTGTTGAGTGTGAATCCTTACTAGGGCCAAGCATAAGCAAGGTGAAGGAACTCTTAAGACTTTCAATCCCAAAGTTGGTTGTGCATCCCGAAGGAAGAAAATGGCAGAAGAAGACAAGTGTGATGAACATGAGAAAAACTTTCATATGGTCTTTTATCGCATGTCATAAATGGTCGAATGCATGTATGGAGACTACGAGAAGAGGATGAAGAATAAAGAGAAGAAAAAGGAATCACATGCTAATGATGATGCTTCAGTAAACCAAGGGGTTGGAGGAGACCCTCCTGAGCCTCCATATTCACCATCAAGTTATAGTTCATCTTCCTCTGAGCATTCTCATCATTCTAGCCATAAAGCCTCTTTTAAGAAAACATTATTAAATCTTGATGTAAAATTTGCTCTACCTATGTTTAATGGAGATGTTAATCCTAAAAATCTAGATAATTGGATCTGACAGGTTGAAGTATATTGTTGTGTTCAACATATTGATGAAGAGGAAGTTAAAGTGCAACTGGATTCTCTTCGATTGGAAGGCACTGCTCTCGTATGGTGGGAGAGAAAACTTCAGGACATAAGTAAGTGTGGTAATCTTCTTTCCTCATGGTCGGAATTTAAATCGGCAATAAGGAAGAAATTTTATCCATTGGATTATTTACATAAAGAAATGATGGAATGGAAAACTTTAAGGCAAAGTAAAGGTCAAATTGTACAAAGTTTCACAGAAGAATTTAGGAAGAAAGTTCTTTCATTAAACATTCCTTTGGATTCTTATGAAACTTTAATGAAGTATATTGGCACACTTCACAGTTATATTCATCATACTTTTCTCTTGTTTAACCCCACCAGTCTTGACGAAGTTTGTGTGCAAGCCATTCACCTTGAGAACAGGGGAAAGCATGTTCAAGAAGATCCCACAAAGAAACCTTCCAATCTCCGACATAAACCTTTTAATAATTTTAAAAGGAAGGACAAGAATAATGCCACAGTGACGAGAGAAGGAGGAAAGCCATCTTGCACTCATTGCAAGAAAAACAGTCATGATGATGAAGATTGTTGGAAACTCTATCCAGAGAAGAGATTGAAACAGTTTGGTGGAAAAGGGAAGACAAAAACCATTTCTACAGTGCAAAAAGATCTTGGTTTTGATTCAAGAGATGAAGGAAATATCACATTGATTGGAGTACAAGGTAAAGATTCCCTTCATACTAGTTCAAATTCCAATAATGAATCACATGATGATGAACGAAAGAAGAATGAATTATTTCACATAAGAGTTGTATCTAAACACACTAAGATAGATACATTATTTGATTTGGGTTCCCAAGTAAACTTAATATCTAAAGCACTTGTCAAAAAGATGGGTCTTGAAACAAAACCACATTCAAAGCCTTATCCTCTTGGTTGGGTATGTGGTAAAGAAAAACTTAATGTCACCAAACAATGTACGGTCAGATATGCTATTTCTTCAAAGTTGATTGATGAAGTGGATTTGGATGTTGTATCACTTCATATGTGTGGCATAGTGTTGGGAAGTCCTTATCTTTATGATAGAAAAGAATTCTTCTTTCGTCATGAGAACAAGTACCACCTTACTAAAGGGGGAGTTTAATATATTATTAGAGCTCACAACATGAGGGTAAACACAACACTTGTTAGTGTAGGACAAATGAAGAGACTCATAAACACTAATAAGAGATATGTAATCATGGTCGTAAGAGAGAAAGATGTCAGAACATCCGATGCTTTCCAAGGATGTGATCCTTCTCATAAGAAATAATTAATTGATATTTTTTCTAAGTATGATGATATTTTTCAGGAACCAGATGGATTACCTCCTAAGAGGGAAATCCAACATGAGATACAAATTGAGCGGGATTATCCTCTTCCTAATGTGGGCATGTACAGGATTTCATTTGTGGAGATGACAAAGATCAAGAAGCAAGTACATGGCTTATTGGATCAAGGGGTCATCAGTCCCAATTCATCTCCTTTTGGTTCTCCGATTGTGATGATGCCAAAGAAATATGGAACATGGCGAATGTGTGTCGATTATCGGGCCTTAAATAAAATCATAGTGAAAAATCGATGCCCTCTTGCTCATATAGATGATTTACTTGATCAATTAAAGAATGTTGTTTATTTCACTAAGTTGTATTTGCGCAATGGATACCATCAAATCAGGGTTGCAAAACAGGATGCATGGAAGACTGCCTTTAAAACCAAACATGGATTGTTTGAGTGGTTAGTTATGTCATTCGGGATTTGTAATGCTCTGATAACTTTCATGTGTGTGATGAATGATGTATTCAGGCCTTTCCTAGATGATTTTGTGATTGTATATTTAGATGACATTCTTAATTTTAGAGGGACTTGGGATGAACATGTGAGGCATGTAAAACAAGTATTGGATACTTTGCAAAGGGAAATGTTGTATGTAAAATTGTCTAAATGTAAATTTGGAAAGATTGCACTTGTATACTTAGGTCATATTGTAGGAGGAGGGCAATTAAAAATTTATCCTTCCAAGATTGATGTAATTGTAAATTGGCCTAAGCCAAAAAGTGTAACCGACATCCGGAGCTTCTTAGGTACAGTCCATTATTGGAGGAGGTTTATTTTGAACTTCTCCTTTATAGCATCTCCTTTGCATGCCTTAACCAATGTGAAGAACATTTTTCCGTGTGGAGGAAAGAAAAAAAAATCTTTCAACACTCTGAAGGAGAATAT
This sequence comes from Picea engelmannii, assembly GCA_009831015.1. NCBI lineage: Eukaryota > Viridiplantae > Streptophyta > Pinopsida > Pinales > Pinaceae > Picea > Picea engelmannii. The sequence continues at coordinate 66,919 of ML780121.1, forward strand.
CAGTATCGCACCAGTATTAGCATTGTCGAATCTTCAACAACTTTTTGAGATCAAGACAGATGCTAGCGGATACACCATGGGTGACGTATTGATGCAATATCGTAAGCCTATTTGTTACCACTCTGAAAATTTTAACCAAGTTGTTTTTAACTATCCTACATATGATAAAGAGTTGTATGCATTAGTTCAAAGCGTAAAGAAATGGAAGCACTACTTGTTAGGGAAGGAAACAATCATACATACAGATCACCAACCCTTATAGTATCTCCAAGCACAAACCAAACTGCAAAAATCTTGACACTACAGATGGATGGGTTTTCTACGACAATTTCATTTGGTAATCAAGTACAAAAAGGGTACAAGTAACAAGGCCATTGATATTCTTTCTAGACCCCCTATTGTTGCTTCTATTATTTTGAAGAATACTTCTTTATCTCATGATAGCTATGTGGAACAATATTCTATTGATGAATATTTTAAAGGATTATATGAGAAGATAACCCATGGTGCATAGGTAGAGAACTATTGTCTGCAAGGAAAACCACTCTACCATCTTGGAAACCTATGTATTACTACAAGTGAATGAGTCCATGTAATATGAGAAGCTCACACTTCTCTTGTGTCTGGCCATTTTGGGGTAGGAAAAACTGTGGTTCATTTGCAGAGGTTTTATTACTAGCCTCAAATGAAAGCAATTGTAACTAAATATGTAAAGGGGTGTGTGATGTGTTCTAATTGTAATCCCACTAATAGAAAATTGGGGCTATACTCACCACTTCATGTTCCATCCCATCCATGGGAAAGTATATCCATGTATTTTGTAGGGGGTTTACCAATGTCAAAGAGGGGTCATGACTATTTGTATGTTGTAGTGGATAGGTTCAACAAGATGTGTATCTTAATTCCATGTAAAAAATATATCACTGCTACACAAACTGCTAATCTTTGTTTTCATTATGTTTGGGTTCACTTTGGGTTACCCACATCCATTATCTCAGATCGAGATACTCGATTCCTTGGGGATTTTTGGACAAGCTTGTGGAGAATGATGGACACCAAATTGAAGAGGAGCACGACTTTCCATCCACAGACTGACGAACAGACAGAGATGGTAGACCAAACAATGGTACTTTTTCTCAGAGGATACTACAACAAGCATCACAAGTTATGGGATGAACAAATACCCTATGTACAACATACTTATAACCAAGCCTTACTTTCCTCCATTCAGAGTTCACCTTTTGAGACATGTTTTGGGTACCTATCTAAAGTTCCTTTGGACTTGATGTATGGGATATATGTTGATGCAAATGAATAAAGAACAGAGGACAGAGCCTGAAAATTCATCCAAAGGATCCAAAAGGTGCACCAAGCAGTCAGGGAATAGTTGGAGAAAAGTCAAGCACGATATAAATCTTGGAATGAGAACCACAGGGTTGATCATCAGTTCCAGGTTGGAGACCGGGTATGGCTTCACATCAACAAGAAGATATTGAAGGGTGAAGGCAAGAAACTCAAGCCCATTCATTATGGACCCTTCACTATCTTGGAGAAAAGTGGTACCAATTCTTTTCGTCTGGATCTTCCACCTTATATGCAAATTTACTCAGTTGTAAATGTAAAGAACTTGAAACTTTTTTAGCCTCCCATGATCATGGATCAGGATGAGGAAGTTTCAATACCTTCAGTTGATGAGTTTTCTCCTGAGTACTTGGATGAGTTAAAAGAAGATATCATCTTGGATAGAAGGACGAGGACTTCATGCAGGGGTTATGTTGATTATATTCTATTAGGCTTAAAGGGAACACATCCAAGCAAGACAAAGTGGATTGAGAAGGACAAGGTGAGGGAAATCTTCCCTCACTTATCTGTTGATTGATGAAAGATTTTGGTGGTCCAAAAAACTCTCAGTTGGAAGGCGTGATCCAAGAAGGATCCAGAGAAGACTAAAAAAACTCAGAATTCACAGAAGCAACTCAGGACACTCAGAATGGCCTCAGTAGATAGAGAATGGGAAAAAATTTAAAGTTCTCAAAACTCAGTGAAAATGACATCATCGAGAAGAGTGTGTCACAATATTTCCAACAGTGCAAACGACTCTTAAAACAAAGTTATGAATCGAAATATATTCACAATCAAAGTTTGGTCAACCTAGCCTAGTCAGTAGGGAGATGAGTCAACATACGTACTGTTGACATTAGAATTAGTACGGATGACATCATCATTCGTACAACATATGTGGCATGAGAAGGAGGTGACACTTGTCATACTAACGTCAACATGATTTCAACATGGTGACATGGCAACACTAGAGGCTACCACGTGTCACCCATATTTGGAATTTTTGGTCCATTTTGTGGACCAGTAAGATTTCACCATGTGGTAGTCCATACAATGATGTGGCACTGACATGACATGGTGACTTGACAGGATGAGTTGGCAAATGAAGTGGCATTCGTATAGTGACGTGGCACTGGCATGGCAGGCTGACAGTGTAGTGGTTGACGCGGTCCAATAGGTAGTTTCCATGTGGTCCAATAGGTGGCTTCCACATTGCAGTGGGAAAATGCCCAATGACAACCCGTGATCGAACTTTTGAAAAAAAATAGGATTTTGTGGGTCTGCCAAATCTGGCGGGACCTCGCCAAATCTAGGCACTAACCAACAGATAGAACCATCTCCAAACTAGCGGAGCATCACATATCCAAATATATATAAGTTACAATAGTCAATCCAAAAGGGGAGGCCCGCGAGCTTGACCCTGGGACCTCCCACCTTATTAACGCCTTAACATATGCACAATAACCAATGGGCCAACGACCCAACGTTGTAAACAACACCCTGTTAATTACTTAAAAGGTACATTCGCCTAGAGATCAGGAGGAAGGTGTGTGTGTGGTATGGTTAGGCATGCAGTTCAAGACAGAGTACGTCAGAATTTATTGCACACTGGAGGGCACGAAAACTGATACAAAATTATTTTTGGGCCTGGGAGTGCCAAAGTCGGATCGAGGCATGGAGAAAGTCATTTTTGGGTAATTTGACGCCATGAATTCAGTGGTATTGTTTGTTTTCTTATCTGAGCAATACTTCTGCAGCTTGGTTTTAGAATGAGGTATACTTATGTATTTTGCCAAATTCTTTTGCAGAATTAATGAAAAATCCTACCCATTTGAGAGCAAGACCCAGAGACGTATTCCACCAGGGATGAACTCCGTTATCAAGTTTTTGTGTTCAGATTTGATGCTTATGTTTCTTCATTATTGAGATTTTCCTTCTTTAATGGTGCACTTTAATTTATTCTCATTTAATGTAATTCTTTATAAGTCACTCAATGAAAAGATCCTAGATTAGAGGATGACGACAAGGAGTATGTTGAGGTCATTGGATCGGAGGGATCCCGGAGCACCAATTTGAATCCAATTTTACTCAAATATGACATGGAAAGAGACACCAAAGGCAAGGCTAAGCTAATTGATAGCTACCATGCCAACCCAATCTATTTTGTCCTTAGTTAATCATCTATTGTGGACTCCTTTATGGTTGTTTTTTGGTTAGCATTGTTTTCATATTAGTTGATATGTATATGTTATACAAAACTTTTAGTTATGAACATAATGTAGGCACTAAGAAGTTGAACTATGATGAACATGGCTATATATATCTTTTTGTATAATATTAATATATAAGTACCTTGGCTTTAAAAAACATATTGCAATTTATATATTTTTAAATAAAATTATGATTTATTTAAATGTTATTGTTGACTCTTAAAAGCGCAACGATGAATACTATGCTCACAAATGATTTCCAAGCTCTATTATGTATTTATATTAATAATAAACTAGTAGGTGGGACCCCCTTGTAGACTTATGACACTATGGTGGATATACTGCGTTTCTCTTTTGTTTTCCTATGTAATCGTGCCAACACAGTCATCTACAATTTACTTGTTTCAAATCATGATTTAAAAGTGTTGTGGTAACATATGGTGGTTGCATATTTAAACACGACATTAAATGGATATGATGATCTATGACAGAAAATGATAAGACTACCCTATGGATGAAAGAATTATAATCCAGTTTTGGTTTTGATATTGCATTAAACATGGCACTAAATGGTTTAATGATCTTGATAGAGGATAATAATGGAGTTATTTTGAATAAAAGAACTATACTTGGGTTCTAATGTTATATTATCATGCAAAGGATGGGTGCTCTTGACCCTTGTTATTATGGTTATGCGTCTTGGTTGAATTTCATATATGGTTGCACATGGGATTATGTTCCTAGCACATTATTATTTTAAATAAGTTGGACATTACAAGGGGTGGAACACTATGAAAATGTGATATGGCAATGGAGATTTGGTTGATTAATTGTTTAGTGCTATGGTGAATTGACTTGGCGCATATGTTGAATTGAATGATTTTGGAAGGGATAATCGGCATGCATTTACTGCACATCACTCAAATTCCCCTCGAGCCCGTCACCCTAGTCATTCTTGCATTTTGGTTTTGGCTCTGGTTGTTGTTGTTGTTCCGCTTTGTTCGACCATGAAGGAAATATACAGTCTTGTTTTTCCTTGCGCGAGATTTTTTCCAGGTATGGGTTTCTTACTCTTCCATCCATGATGGTTACTCTGCCCTCTGAATCAACTTTTGGCTCAGGATTTCTCATGGTCTTTGTTTTTTTCTTAAGTTGTTATGAGATATTTGAACTATGTGTTGGTCTTGTGTCTGTGGTTTCTTATTGTGATTATTATGGACTATTGTCACTTTAAAAAAGAAATGGATATGCTCTCCTTATTGTGTGTAATGTTTGCATGGGTTTATTGATAAAAATGGCAGTGAAGCCTTCTCGGTCATAGATTGGGTTTTGAATCTAGAACCTATGTTGAAATTGAGTATCATGGCTTGCCAAAGCTCTGAGCTTTGTGCGTATCCCGCTTATGGATTGTCATAACACGTCTCTTTGTGTTTAATTTTCCTACTCCATGCTCATCTCTGTGGCTAGTATTTTTGACCCTGTGGGTTGCAATGTGAACTGATGAGATATTAAAGTAACTCGTGCCTTGTCTAGATAAAACTACTCATTGTTAAGTTGCTTTCTTATGCCCTCTGTTGAAACAGTTTTTAAAGTTTTTATCTCTAAGACTAAAACTTTCCTTTTTCGGGTTTTGTCTTTTCATAAAGAATAATTCTCGCTATCATTTCCAAAGGCCCGATATCGAAATCCTGACAAGCTTTATTCTTTAAATAATCAAAGGAAAAAAACCAAAAAATGTTTTAGAAGTCCCGACCCGCATTCTGTAAAGTTATTTTTAATCACGGTAATTTAAACCCTAAAGGAGTTGATTAACAATATTTAAACCTTTTGGAATTCAGGTCTACTCAAAACCATATGTTTTCCATACATATTGAATCACAAAATCCCGATCCTCGATTTCTCGAAAGAATGGAAGTTAGTTTTTAATACTGATTGATTAATTTACTAATATGAAAGTTAAGGCCTAAACTAATCTCATCGTGATTTCGCAATTTCGGAAATCGGGGTTTAGCGATGACATACCTCATGTATCCATGATCCCTGAAACCCTGAAACGCGAAGTCTCGAACCATAATCAGTGTTTAAACTGAACTAACTCTGTTTTAAAAACACGATTAACGATAATTAAACTTCTTAGGTATTTTCTTATTTTTGGTACCGTTGAATGAAATCTTTTGAATTTTGAATCTGGGATTGCCGAAATACAACCACATTAATAACGAATAACTGATGATTTATGTGACACTAATGCGTATCTCAGAAATATTCATTGGATTTAAGGTATTAAGTTCTTGTCAGTTGCGTCAGTACCTTCACCATTAAATGAGTTAAAAGAGAATTAAAGGTCTGTGTTTCGCAACTTATCCTGTTTCATGCTATCAGGTGTAAGACGCATTCAACTAAACTCATATACCTCTCTTCTGTGACAACTTTTCATTCTGATATGAAATTCATGGAACCAAAGAAAGCACCTAAGAAGAGTGAAGATACAACTGAGAATTGCAGTCCAACGACAAATATCATATCCGACACAACACCACATGTTATCGACTCGATCAAATCCTGTAGACAAATCTATGAAATTTTGGACTATGAAATCAAAAATTCCCCAAATGATTTTGAGATTCACCTTCGGGACATAGCTGAATCCGAGGTTCACAAGATTGCGGCACGCCCACGACTCGTGGAATACAATGACATGATCAGTTGGGCTCTACAGAAGGTTGATATTCCGACAAGAAGTATTCTAAACGATCATTCAGTCGTTATCGGCTCATTCATACCTGAACATATCCAAGTAACGTACAAACTCTCACCCAATCCTAAATATATTTATAATGCCGAGTTTATAGCTAAATTTCAAAGAAAGGAGTGTACTGAGGCAGACCTAACTTATCCCAATTTAATCAAAGGATGGTGGAGATGTCCATCAAAATTTAGGTCCGACACTCATGGAAATTATGCCACCGCATCTTTGAATGAATACATGGTTTATGTAGCCATGATATTGTTTGGAAAAAAGAAAGCCTATCATTTTTCCCCAGATTGGGTACCCTTTTTAGAGGAGGCATCATAAGGATATAGTTTCAACTGGAGCAAGATTTTATCCGATAACTTGGCCAAAGAGGTTTCAAATTACAAAGCTGCAAAATCCCAAGGTCAACCAATGGCCTTTTACATGTCGGCATACATAATGGATGCCATTTGTTTTTTGACTCCATTCCCTCTGATGAATTGGAATTGGAACATAACCTGCCCCCAACCCATTCATGAGTATCATTCAGAGCTGTGGGAAGAAAACGAAAAAAAATCATTTTACAAAATTTGTCACTTCGTAATAATACCAATGCATAAAATGATTTATGGCTGTGATCCTCCTCGCATCTCCAAGATAGTCTCAAAAAACCTCAGGGCAATAGTCGACTAGTTCATCGAAGAAAGTTTCTCCTACATCAGGGTTTATGGGTGCTCAACCCCTTCTCATGCACTTCCAAAATTTCTCCCAGACAGACTGGTATTCAGAGAGGTATCACACCAAATAGTGAAAGGTGGCATTGGAATAGAGCTAAAGGTGGCTCAAAAGAAATCCTAGCCAATCTTCCCTGTGCATATCAGGAAATTTTCATTACTAAACTTGGGCCATTCCAAGGTGGAAGCAGAAGTGCTCAAAGAAATCAAAATGGTAAATATTGATCACAAAAAGCATGACCCTTATCAACTAGTGAAAAAACACCTAATACACTGTGGTATGAAATCTTATGAACACGAAAGGTCTGTTTATGATGATATGTTCAAAGAGGTCAAAACTTATGAGGAAGTATTAAATAGAGTACGGGCATTACCACCGGACTTACAGACTAGTTTTATGACTTTCCAAATCCATAGACGAAGTTGTTTACCGAAGATATTGCAAGGTCAATACACAATTCCCCCTCCAGAGAAGGAAGGACCTCCCCCAGGTTTTGAATCAGAGTCACAGGATAAAGAAAATACAAAGGAAATTTTGAAGGAGACTGAAATGCCTTCACTAAGAACAGAAGTTCTACAAATCGAGAACTCAAAGTCAGGGAAAGGAAAGGAGTTGGAAACATCTCCAGACATCCCTGAGAATTTTCCCCAAAAAATAGGAGGAACGATATCGATGAAGCTTGGAATCCCTATTACTTCTTTGACCCCATTGCAGTCTACATATGAAAACCCCCAAGAGGGAGCTCTATATGTTAGTGATCTCGAACCTATTTCTAGAGACGAAATTCCTTCATCCGATTATTTTTTTAGTAAAAAGAGAAGGGCTATCTTGAAACAGGAAATGCATATAAGAGGAGACATGATGATAAAAAAGCATAAGATCATCATAGATGGACAAAATCTTGAAGAAGGGGAATTTGCTACAGAAATAGCAGGCACAATGGGAGCCTTTGCATCAACAAATTTACACTTTGTAAGCAATTTGAGGATTAGGTTACAATAGAAAGACCAAATGATAGCCCAACTACAAACTCAATTAAGGGAGACTAAAAGAAGTATCGGTTTGGAAATAAACAAAGGGCTAGAACGAGCCAGAACTAGTGACATACTGGAGATTCAAATACTAAGAACAAGCTTAAATGAAGCGAACATGAAGATACAGACCATTCAAACACAGGTCCTACATCAGGAAGAAATGAATAAACAATTACAGAACAAGATGAGTTCAATCCAAAATCAAGTGGTAGAGATGGAAACTTTCCAAGTCGAGGCATTGGAAATACATGCAAAAATAGAAAAAGAGCAACAGGGATTGATCTCTAAGCTAGAAATTATTCAGACTTACTTTTAGGAGACAAGCAAATCCTTCTACAGTGTCCTCTTAAAGGAGAGGGAAGCAAAAGTAGCTAGAACCAGTTTTCAAAAGGCAATGACTCTTTCAGCAAAAGAGAAGATCAGAAAGACTCAAAAGTTATATGTTTCAGAGTAGATCAAAGGGGATATAATACTCAAGGTTTGGGAGACAAGCCTTGCTGAAAACAGGAGAATAACCAAGAGGTTAACGATGATTTCCAAGCAATTTTCGATCTTCTAGATAAGGCTTCGTTGAACATTGGAAGAGACAATTGTCCTGGGTTATTGGGACAAATCAACATTGGAAGCCATCAATTAAATTTCAAAGAGAATCTGGATGAAATTCAAATAGAAATCTCACAGATAAAGGTAATTGATGTTACACAGATTAACAGGTGGATGGTGAGGCTGAATTTAAAGTTACAAACTATTGAGTTTACAGGAAAGGTAGTTGACAACCGTCTACCAAGACTACAGAGAAAATTCTTCCTATTTGAGGCGAAAGATATTCCAAAGGCTCCTAGGGTGTTGGTGCAACTGCTAGGAAAATGTATTGATTGTCTCAAAAAGAAGAAGGAGTTTCATCAACAAAGAAGTAAAGTATTATTTTGAAAATTTCATCATCAAAATTAATCAAAGAAGATAAAGATAGAAATATAAACGGTTCAGTATTTCACATTCATGTAACCGTTAGTCTTCAAAAGTTAGTTAATCACCAACAGAAAAAAAGGTTCGGTGATCATGTATAAATATAATTTCACAAGACTGAGAAAGGGATTTTGGTTTTTTGGGGAGTCAATTGTATTAGAAGTTTTCCGATTTACAGTGATATAGATAATGAAAAAGAGATTCTGAATTCTGTCAACTTGAAGCTATGTGTTCCTTTACTCTGTTTTCAATATCTTTCAACATCTTTCTTTTCATGTCTTTCTAATGAATGAGCAGCTATAGTTTAACTCAAACTTCTATTGTAGTTTGAATTTATTTGATTATCTAATCATTTACAATTTTTCCTCTGTGATTGCTATCAGCAGTTTCAAGACTTGTAGGTCATTTGGATGGTTATATTTTATACTTCATTAGAAATCTCATTTTTCTCTTCGTCTTCTGTTATGATATGAGATTCTTTCATGATTAAAGCCTCATATTTTTTGGCGATGTTACTTTTGTTATTATTTTACTATTCACAAATTATTTCAAGTACAGGAAACAACCTCTACTGTTATTGTGTTATTATTTTGAGTTCCAAAACTCCTTTTCTATTTCATCCCTCAAAACTGAAGCAACAAATCTTTAAACATTTTATAATTCAATAAAATTTTACTCCCCATGACTGTCCCAAATAATAGACAGCCTAACATAGAACCTGGCCTTCAGGATCAAACTAGCATTGCTTTGAACTTATTTAATACTATCCTGCAAACAACAAATACCCGAGTCAAATTAGAACGCTCATGGGTAGTTATCGAGAGAGATATCAACATCCAAGAACAATGGGAAGCTAGACAAAGACAGTTGAGAAACCAACTCTGATTTACCCTTTGCAATTGATTCTTACCTCTTATTTCTCTTTATCTTTTTGGATGCCTTGACGGTGTACTTTAGAGCCTTAAAGTATAAACTCTGGAACAACATCTTTTTTGGCACCGTTGCCAGGGAACGAAGAAATGAAAATTTTCCCTGGGAAGAACGACATTGACACTTTCTTTCTTTGATAGTGAACAAAGATAGAAAAACCTTCTAAGGCTACCTTCATTTTTCACTTGGTGACTCCATGATAAGTAAACTGGATTTTAGCCGAAAGAACACCAAAAGGAACCCGGACGACAAGCAGACCTCGCCAGTCTCTAATCTGGAAAATATTTTTAAATCACAAAGATCCCTTAGACAAATAATTTCACCCATACATACTATTTGTCAGCCTGATTTTACACAGTTGAAAGTTAAGGAAACACTTGAGAAATCCATCTCGCTTCCCCCTTCAAACAATACATTCTATTTTCTTGAAGTATATACCCCAAACTTCCATGAGCCTTCTCCTCACACACTCTAAGCTTTAGCCTCAAATCCATCAATGGTTGCACATAGAGGCGCAGGAGCTGGGGGTGGTGCCCCAGGAGGACCAGCAGGCGGCCAAGCACCGCTTCCTGGAATCTTTGCTAAGGTATCTGCCAGATATGCCCCCCTTGTCCTCCTAGTTCCCCTACATGACCTTCCCAAAAATTATATGAAAAGCCTTCCCAAATTTATAGGGGAAGGAGATTTAACCGCTCAAGAACACATAAATTTATTTGACCAATTTGTCGACATCCTTGGAATCGAACATGAAGATGTCTATTCTAGACTCCTCGTTCAAACTTTTGAAGGACAAGTGAGGACCTGGTTCCGAGCCTTAGCAGCAGGATCTCTAAGATCTTACGAAAAACTTGAAAACACTTTTATAATACAATCGGGGGAAAGGAGAGACCACCTCTATTACCTAACTGAATTTGGAGCCCTTAGAAAGAAAAACTCAGAATCAGTTCTCGAGTTCACGCAAAGGTTTAACAAGTTGTATAATAAAATCCCGATCGAGGTCAAAGCTTCTCAACCCACAACAAAGGTGACTTTCGCTAGAGACTTTGGTCCTAATTTCGCTATATTATTGAGAGAAAGGAGATCAGAAAATCTCATGAAAATGAAAGATGATGCCCTAGAAATTGAATCGAACATGATGGCATCAGGGAAATTAAAAGCAAAAATAGAAACTGGGAACAAAGAAAGCAGGAAATTCAAAGAACAAGGTGGATCCTAAATATCGGGGAAATCCTCAGGAGATAAAATAGATGAGATGGCTAAGTTAATTAGAGAACTGTCAAATAAGATCTCAAAAATGGAACTAGATAAATAAAAAAGGGATCATTTTCCTAGGAAGGATTTTAGAAGGAATCCTGATCCTCAGGCCTCACAGAAAACAATTAAGAATGAGGATCAAAAAATCCCAACCCCCTTCAAAAGTGAAAACTTCATTGGAGAGGAAGACCTAGAAGATTTTGAAGAGTTAGATGAGGATATAAATAATTTTGGCGACAATAGTAAATCACCCTATTTATCAAGACAAGATTACAAAAAATCCTTAAATAAATAAATTATATCGGAAGACGATGTTAGCAACGGTACTTCTGAAGATTTGACCTATCAGAGTATCCCAGATGATATTATAGTCGAACTACACGAGAAATACAATTTAAGACCTAGGAACAAGAGTCTTCCAACCACCCCAACAAAAAATATCTTGCCTAGGGGTGAAACTGATGAAGTGGCTCCAAAGGTTGTTGAGAAACAGATTGCAAAAACCCACACCACTAACACGCAACCTGTCAAGTCAAAGTCAGTAGGAACACCTTCCATGAAAACACAGGTCCCTGTGAGTGAAACCAAATCTGCACCACAAAGAAAAGATGAAAAGAAAGGAATGGAGGCCCCAAACATAGAGAGCGACAAGGCCCTAGGAAATTTTAGTCTGGAAAATGAAATAAACAAAATAAAAATCCTTATCCCACTTGTTGAACTGGCTAAAAATCCCATATACAGAAAACAAAATGCCAAGATGATTAGCTTTTCAGAAGACGAAAGCCAAGCCGATGTCATCAACTTAGAAGATGACAAGTTGAACATAGTTTTTGGTCCACATTTTGAAGGTGTGAAAGACACTGTTGCCCCCTTCTATATCATGTTAACCTTGTTCGACCACCTACTCCATAACTACATGCTATATTCTGGAGCATCCCACAATGTGATGCCTAAATCCATTATGGATAAATTAGGTCTCAAAATCACTAGGCCTTATGGAGATTTATATTCATTTGATTCAAGAAAATTCAAATGCATAGGCATGATTAAAGACTTGGTGGTAAATCTGGCACAAATACCCGCAAAAATCATTCTTATGGACGTAGTGGTTGCCGATATCCCTCTGAAATATGGTATATTGTTATCTAGGTCATGGGGTGCCAAGCTTGGAGGATCTCTCCATCTTGACATGACATATGCGACACTTCCAGTTTTTGGAGGACAGTACATGCATCTATACAGAGAAACTAGGTTGGCATTCATGGTAGGTGATCCACATAACCCAAATAACCACCCTATATATATTGTTGATAAAGATTTAGATAATTGTATTTTATCCATTGATGATGATTTTGAGGTAGGTATAGATGAAAGTTGTACAGAAGAAAAAATAGAAAAAGATAAAATTAAAAAATATATATATAGCTCTGGTGTGTGGAAGATGTTTTTTTATGGTGCTTCATCCTACTTTGGAGCTGGAGCTGGGGAACTCCTTGTGGCTCCCGATAATCAATTCATAATTCCCTTTTCCTACAGACTACAGTGGAATGAGGACCACACTAATAATGTATGTGAGTATGAAGCCTTAGTGTTAGGGTTAGAAGCCGCTAGGAGAATGAAAATAAAAAACCTCAAAGTCTTTGGTGATGCCAAGCTAATCGTAAAATAGGTAAACTGACAGTACCAGGCCAAACATCCTAGGTTGAGGTCCTACAGGAATTGCGTCTGGGATCTGATCGACAATTTCTTCTCCTCTGTCAAGGTTCATTTCATTCCAAGAACTAAAAACCAACAGGCTAATGTGTTAACCAAAGCAACCTAAAAATTCACACCTCCCACCATGTTTAAACTAAAGTACCACATACAAATGAGGCACCGACCTTCTATACCAAATAACATACACCATTGGCAAGTCTTCGAGGATGAGGAACAGCTTCGCAAATTTTTAGAATCAATAAACGTGTTTGCCGAAATGCACGCTGACCAAGAAAACCAAAATGATCCTATTTGGATCATGCAATAAGGGGAGGATCCTCAAGAGTTCCATGATAAAATCGTGAATCATTGAATGCTCGTTCTTAAAAATAACCAGATCCCCAAGGGCCTGATTCCCTTGGAAAGATTATTCAATCAAGATGATATCCCTTTAAGATCCACTCTATAGCCTCAACTTGAAGAGGTTGAGGACTGTGAAATAGGTACTAAAGAAAACCCTTGTTTGGTGAAACTATCCAAATATATATCCCCAGAAACAAAAAGTAAATATGCAAAGTTGCTTAAAAGTACAAGGATGTTTTCTCTTGGTCATATGAAGAGCTGAGAACCTATGACACCATTGTGATTGAACATAAGATACACTTGAAGCCTGGTGTCAAACCCTTTAGACAAAAACTCAGACAAATCAATCTTATTTTATTGTTCGTGGTCGAAAGGGAAGTCAAAAAGATCATGGATGCAAAAATAATCGTACCACTGAGATACTCCGATTGGGTAGAAAACCTGGTCCCGGTTAGAAAGAAAAATGGGGAAATTAGACTGTGTGTTGATTTTAGAAATCTAAATAAGTCCTCCCTCAAAGACAATTACCCCCTACCCAAAATGGATCACATTTTAGAAAAAGTAGTTGGGGCAAATAGGATGTTTATGATCGACAAGTTTTCCAGGTACAATCAAATTGTCGTTAATGAACACAATAAAGAAAAAACAACCTTCACCACCCCTTGGGGTACATTTATGTATGACAAGATGCCTTTTGGTTTAATGAATGTAGGTGCTACTTTTCAACGTGCTATGGATATCGCTTTCATTGGCGAAAGGGACAAATTTGTGGTTATCTATCTTGATGATATAACCATTTTTTCTAAATCTGATGAAGATCAACTGATTCATCTCAAGCAGACATTTGAGAAATGTCGCAGGTTTCTTTTGTCTTTAAACCCCAAAAAGTCTCACTTTGCTATTCAAGAAGGTAAACGCTTGGGCCATATTGTGTCTCAAGATGGAATTAAAATTGATCCTAAAAGAGTTGAAGCTATAGACACAATAAATATCCCTAGGAATGTAAAAGAGATTCAGTCATTCTTAGGAAAAATAAATTTTTTGAGGAGATTTATCCAAAACTTTGTTGAAATCGTGAAGTTGATCACAAATATGCTAAAAAAAAACAATGAAGAGAAATGGACAGCAGAAGCCAAAGCATCATTTGCATGTATCAAGAAGGTTATAAGTGAGGCACCCATACTGGCAAGCCATGATTATCTAAAGGATTTTCTTATTTTCTCATTCACCTCCGAACACACACTTACCGCGGTACTCCTCCAGAAAAGTGAAGAAGGTTTTGAGCAACTGATAGCCTTTTTTAGAAAAATTCTTAGAGATGTTGAACTCAGATATGATATAATGGAAAAACAAGCATATGCTATGGTGAAGGCGTTAAAGGCTTTCAGAACCTACGTGTTTCATTCCAAGTTAATTGCGTACATACCCACTAGCTCCGTAAAATACATTTTGGTTCAGTCCGACATTGATGGAAAAAGAGAACGATGGCTTGCCAAAATTCAAGAATTCGACCTGGAGATAAAACCAATGAGACTAGTAAAGGAACAAGGTTTGGCTAAACTCTTAGCTGAATCAAATTTCAGATCTCTCGGAATAAATGGCCTATAGGGAGGTGAAGAGTGTGTGGACATAAACGAGCTCGATGAACAAATAACTGAAATCAGAATCAAAGAGAAGTTTGCTTCATCAGATTGGTACAAAGACATAGTTTCCTACTTGTTGACCTTGAAGTGCCCGAGTGACTTACCCCCATCTAAAGCCAGAACGTTGAAGTTGCATGCGGTCAAGTATTGTATATCCGAAAGACAATTGTATTGGAAGGACCCACTTGGCTTCCTGTTGGTTTGTTTGGTTGAATCAGAAATAGAGAAGGTCATAAGCCAATTTCACGAAGGAGTGTGTGGAGGAAATCACGCTTGGAGGGCAATGGCTTATAAGATCCTGAGGGTAGGATATTATTGGCCCAAACTTTTCTCACATGTCAATGCCAAGGTCCGAGCCTACAACCCTTGCCAATTGTTCACAGGCAAGCATAAACTCCCAGTGATGTCGTTGGTTCCAGTCAAAACAGAAGCCCCTTTTTAGCATTGGGGATTAGATTTCATAGGAAAAATTAATCCTCATTCTATCACTCAACACAAATGGATCCTGACTGCTACAAATTACTTCACCAAATGGGTGGAGGATATTCCAACTAGAAGGGCTACAGATTCAGTGGTAATAGATTTCTTAGAAGAGAACATTTTGTCTAGATTCGGTTGCCCCCGAAAGATAGTCACAGATAACGCACAGGCCTTTAAATCTATGGCTATGGTCAGTTTTTGCCAAAAGTACAATATCGTGCTTGGTCATTCCATGACATATTACCCCCAAGGAAATGGGTTGGTCGAGTCTTCAAACAAGAGCCTAATCAATATAATTAAGAAAGTGTTGAGCGAAAATAAGAAATCTTGGCATGTGCATTTGAAATACACTTTGTGGGAAAATCGGATAGGCACAAAAAAGTCTATCAACACTTCTCCTTTCCAAATGGTGTACGAGACCGATGTAGTATTACCTATAAATCTAGTGCTTCCCATTATGAAACTTTGGCAAGATGATAAAGAAGAACCAAATCCTGTCACAAGAAGAATAAATCAGTTGATTGAATTCCAACAGCACAGGGCCGAAGTGGACGAAAGGTTGCAAAAATACCAAGATAGCATGAAAGCGTTATTCGATCATAAGGCCAAAGACAAAGAATTTCTCCCCGGATATTTGGTTTTAAAATGGGATGCTAGGAAGTAAGACTCGACAAAACATGGTAAATTCGATCACATCTGGTATGGACCGTTCAAGGTTACATCTCCTGAAGGAAAAAATTTGTTTCTGTTAGAGAATTTGGACGGAAAAATACTCAAGGCCCATGTCAACGAGCGTTATTTAAAACACTATATGAAATAATTGGTTTCCAAAATTCCCACTGTATATACCGGTTTGTGTTTTCTTTTTTATTTCATAATTTTCTTTGGTAAGTCTACTTTCGTAAAAAATAAAATAGGTCAATGTTTTTCTAGAAGTAGGGATACAAAATTTTCAATGCATTCAATTATTTTAAAGCCCTAATACTCTTCATATTGTTCCCTTACAGGATTCCGGCTTGCAGCCCAAAAAAATGAAAGGAGCAAACATACGGCCATATATCAGAAGATAAATTCGTCGAAAACAGGTGATAGAAAAGATTTTCCGTTATTTAAAAAGAGAACTAAAATGGTAAGGAAAAGGTGCGAATTCCAGAGAAGTCTATTTTTCAAACGAAGGTCTCTAAAGTGCAGTGATGGTCTCGTAAGTTTGATATGTCACTAAAAGAATGAGTTCTTACTCTGGGTCCTAAGAGTTTCGCCTAGATAAAGATAAGAGGAAATTAAAATAAGAAGAGAGAGTAAAGCGCCTCCAAGAAAGGCTTCCAAGAGTTGGGTTTAATCCATGACCCCTATTTTTCGATTTCCAGGTCTTTCTTTGTCGCCCCTTTCTACCCTCAATTTTTCCTTCTTAAAAAACCAAGCATCTTTCTGGGTTTCCCACAGAGGGAGAATAGATTACGTATTAGCTTTGGAAGCTGGAAAAGAGATCTTAAAAGGTAAGCCAATCCTCATAACTCCTCACTCTCCAACTAAACAAAGTTATGTGTAGGCTTATCCTGACTCTCCTAGGTTTCTTAACAGTTTTCTAAGGATTGAGGCTTGCTCGAAGGAAGGCCCTTGGAAGTAATCTTTCCCATTTTCCCTGTGGGCTAATGTGCTTTGAAATTTAAGAGAAGGTCAGTCCAAGGTAATCAAAGCAAGTTGACAGACCTCCACTGCAAATTTTACACAAATATCATCCCTGGTATACTTGGTACAACTGATTTCCCCCACTTCGTGTTCAAAAAGTAAAATATAAGATTGATGGTGAAAGGAAATTCATATTTGATTGCCCCCATCTAGTCCAAGAAGATGATGAAAGGAAATTCATAAATGATTACCCTCGTCTCAACATTTAAATGCATAATTATGATTCGAAGTAGTGAAAGGAAATTCAGTAAAAAGGGATAGATAACTTCACCGGGGTACTGAATAGGCTCACTGGCAGTGAAGCAATATCTGAGGTATCTATAAGGATGTCATACATAAATTTCACTCTACCCTGGTTACCAGCCTTTTCGAAACTGGATCTGCATCCCAAGTTCAGACAGGGCTCCTCGATTAAAAGCATGAAATTTGCTTCGTTTGATGCAAGCCAAAAGCCGTAAGATCTGTTGAATTTCCTAGGATTGTTTTGATCATCTTAAAGCAGACCTAAAATCAGTAGCGAGAAGGAGAAGATCATGAATGGGGTTGCAGTTGAGTTTACAATGCATGGGAGTTTTGAAAATATTTTCAGAAGTAAATATGAAATCTCTTTTTCCCTCTGTATCCCCTTCCTAAGCAATTTCCGCAGAAAGAAGCCTTTGACTCCATTTACCCAATAAAGGCACTAAGTCTACTCATTCTCCTAATCCCACAAGGAGATGAGGTCCCCAATTGGAGCCTATGTTGAAACCGTTTTTAAAGTTTTTATCTCTAAGACTAAAACTTTCCTTTTTCGGGTTTTGGCTTTTCATAAAGCATAACCCTCGCTATCATTTCCAAAAGCCCGATATCGAAATCCCGACAAGCTTTATTCTTTAAATAATCAAAGGAAAAAAACCAAAAGTGTTTTAGAAGTCTCGACGCGCATTCTGTAAAGTTATTTTTAGTCACGGTAATTTAAACCCTAAAGGAGTTGATTAACAATATTTAAACCTTTCTGGATTCGGGTCTACTCAAAACCATATGTTTTCCATACATATTGAATCACGAAATCCCGATCCTTGATTTCCCGAAAGAATGGAAGTTAGTTTTTAATACTGATTAATTAATTTACTAATACGAAAGTTAAGGCCTAACCTAATCTCATTGTGATTTTGCAATTTCGGGAATCGGGGTTTAGCGATGACATACCTCATGTATCCACAATCCCCGAAACCCCAAAACGCAAAGTCTCGAACCATAATCAACGTTTAAACTAAACTAACTCTGTTTTAAAAACATGATTAACAGTAATTAAACTTCTTAGGTATTTTTTTATTTTCGGTACCGTTGAATGAAATCTTTCGAATTTTGAATCTGGGATTGCCGAAGCACGGCCACATTAATAATAGATAACTGATGATTTATGTGACACTAATGTGTATCTTAGAAATATTCACTGCATTTAAGGTATTAATTTCTTTTCAGTTGCGTCGGTACCTTCACCATTAAATGAGTTAAAAGAGAATTAAAGGTCTGTGTTTCGCAACTTATCTTGGTTCATGCTATCAGGTGTAATACACATTCATCTAAACTCATACACCTCTCTTCTGTGACAACTTTTCATTCTAATACGAAATTCATGGCACCAAAGAAAGCACCTAAGAAGAGTGAAGATACAACTGAGATTTGCAGTCCAGAGGTAGATATCATATTCGACACAACACCACATGCTATCGACTCGATCAAATCTTGGAGACAAATCTATGAAATTATGGACTATGAAATCAAAAATTCCCCAAATGATTTCAAGAGTCACCTTCGGGACATAGCCGAATCCGAGCTTCACAAGATTGTAACACGCCCACGGCTCATGGCGTACAACGACATGATCAGTTGGGCTCTAGAGAAGGTTGATATTCCGATGAGAAGTATTCTAAATGATCAGTCGGTCGTTATTGGCTCATTCAGACCTGAACATATCCAAGTAATGTACAAACTCTCACCCAATCCTAAATATATTTACAATGTCGAGTTTATAGCTGAATTTCAAAGGAAGTAGTGTATTGAGGCAAACCTAACTTATCCCGATTTAATCAAAGGATGGTGGAGATGTCCATCAAAATTTAGGGCCGACACTCACGAAAATTATGCCACCGCATCTTTGAATGAATACATGGTTTATGTAGCCATGATGTTGTGCAAACTCTTTGGCAAAAAGAATCCCTATCAATTTCCCGCAGATTGGGTACCCTTTTTAGAGGAGTCATCAGAAGGATATATTTTCAACTGGAGCAAGATTTTATCCGATAACTTGGCCAAAGAGGTTTCAAATTACAAAGCTGCAAAATCCCAAGGTCAACCAGTGGATTTTTACATGTCGACATACATAATGGACGTCGTTTGTTTTTTGACTCCATTCCATCTGATGAATTGGAATTGGAACATAACCTGCCCCCAACCCATTCACGAGTATCATTCAGAGCTGTGGGAAGAAAACTCAAAAAATTCATTTTACAAAATTTGTCATTTCGTAATAATACCAATGCATAAAATGCTTTATGGTTGTGATCCTCCTCGCATCTCTGAGATAGTATCAGAAAACCTCATGGAAATAGTCGACTGGTTCATTGAAGAAAGTTTCTCCTACATCAGGGTTTATGGGTGCTCAGTCCCTCCTCATGCACTTCCAAAATTTCTCCCAGACAGATTGGTATTGAGAGAGGTAGCACACCAAATAATGAAAGGCGACATCAGAATAGAGCTAAAGGTGGCTCAAAAGAAATCCTAGCCAATCTTCCCAATGCATATCGGGAAATTTTCATTACTAAACTTGGGCCATTCCAAGGTGGAAGCAAAAGCGCTCGAAGAAATCAAAATGGTAAATATTGAGCACAAAAATCATGACCCTTATCAACTAGTGAACAAACACCTGATACACTGCGGTATGAAATCTTATGAACATGAAAGGTACGCTTATGATGATATGTTCAAAGAGGTCAAAACTTATGAGGAATTATTAAATAGAGTACATGCATTACCACCCGACTTACAGACTAGTTTTATGACTTTCCAAAGCCATAGGAGAAGTTGTTTACCAAAGATATTGCAAGGTCAATACATGATTCCCCCTCCAGAGCAGGAAGGACCTCCCCCAGGTTTTGAATCAGATTCACAGGATAAAGAAAATACAAAGGAAAGTTTGAAAGAGACTGAAATGCCTTCACTAAGAACAAAAGTTCTACAAATCGAGAACTCAGAGTTAGGGAAATGAAAGGAGTTGGAAAAATCTCTAGAAGTCCCTGAGATTTTCCCGAAAAAATAGGAGGAATGGTATCGACGAAGCTTGTAATCCCTATTACTTCTTTTACCCCATTGCAGTCTACCTATGGAAACCCCCAAGAGGGAGCTCTATATGTTAGTGATCTCGAACCTATTTCTAGAGACGAAATTCCTTCATCCGATTATTTTTTTAGTAAAAAGAGAAGGGCTATCTTGAAACAGGAAATGCATATAAGAGGAGACATGATGATAAAAAAGCATAAGATCATCATAGATGGACAAAATCTTGAAGAAGGGGAATTTGCTACAGAAATAGCAGGCACAATGGGAGCCTTTGCATCAACAAATTTACACTTTGTAAGCAATTTGAGGATTAGGTTACAATAGAAAGACCAAATGATAGCCCAACTACAAACTCAATTAAGGGAGACTAAAAGAAGTATCGGTTTGGAAATAAACAAAGGGCTAGAACGAGCCAGAACTAGTGACATACTGGAGATTCAAATACTAAGAACAAGCTTAAATGAAGCGAACATGAAGATACAGACCATTCAAACACAGGTCCTACATCAGGAAGAAATGAATAAACAATTACAGAGCAAGATGAGTTCAATCCAAAATCAATTGGTAGAGATGGAAACTTTCCAAGCCGAGGCATTGGAAATACATGAAAAAATAGAAAAAGAGCAACAGGGATTGATGTCTAAGCTAGAAATTATTCAGACTTACTTTCAGGAGACAAGCAAATCCTTCGACAGTATCCTCTTAAAGGAGAGGGAAGCAAAAGTAGCCAGAACCACTTTTCAAAAGGCAGTGACTCTTTCAGCAAAAGAGAAGATTGGAAAGACTCAAAAGTTATATGTTTCAGAGTAGATCAAAGGGGATATAATACTCAAGGTTTGGGAGGCAAGCCTTGACGAAAACAAGAGAATAACCAAAGAGGTTAACGATGATTGCCAAGAAATTTTCAATCTTCTAGATAAGGCTTTGTTGAACATTGGAAGAGACAATTGTCCTGGGTTATTGGGACAAATCAACATTGGAAGCCATCAATTAAATTTCAAGGAGAATATGGATGAAATTCAAATATAAATCTCACAGATAAAGGTAATTGATGTTACACAGATTAATAGGTGGATGGTGAAGCCGAATTTAAAGTTACAAACTATTGAGTTTACAGGAAAGATAGTTGATGACCGTCTACCAGGACTACAGAGAAAATTCTTCCTATTTGAGGCGAAAGATATTCCAGAGGCTCCTAGGGTGTTGGTGCAGCTGCTAGGAAAATGTATTGATTGTCTCAAAAAAGAAGAAGGAGTTTCATCAACAAAGAAGTAAAGTATTATTTTGAAAACTTCATCATCGAAATTAATCAAAGAAGATAAAGATAGAAATATAAACGGTTCAGTATTTCACATTCATGTAACCGTTAGTCTTTGGAAGTTAGTTAATCACTAATAGAAAAAAAAGGTTTGGTGATCATGTCTAAATATAATTTCACAAGACTGAGAAAGGGATTTTGGTTTTTTGGGGAGTCAATTGTATTAGAAGTTTTCCGATTTACAGTGATATAGATAATGCAGAAGAGATTTTGAATTATTTCAACTTGAAGCTATGTGTTCCTTTACTTTGTTTTCAATATCTTTCAACATCTTTCTTTTCATGTCTTTCTAATGAATGATCATCTATAGTTTAACTCAAAATTCTATTGTAGTTTGAATTTATTTGATTATCTAATCATTTACAGTTTTTCCTCTGTGATTGCTATCAGCAGTTTCAAGACTTGTAGGTCATTTGGATGGTTATATTTTATACTTCATTAGAAATCTCATTTTTCTCCTTCTTCTGTTATGATATGAGATTCTTTCATGATTAAAGCCTCATATTTTTCAGCAGTGTTACTTTTGTTATTATTTTACTATTCAAAAATTATTTCAAGTATAGGAAACGACCTCTACTATTATTGTGTTATTATTTTGAGTTCCAAAACTCCTTTTCTATTTCATACCTCAAAACTAAAGCAACAAATATTTAAACATTTTATAATTCAACAAAATTTTACTCCCCATGATTGTCCCAAATAATAGACATCGTAACATAGAACTTGGCTTTCAGGATCAAACTAGCATTGCTTTGAACTTATTTAATACTATCCTGCAAACAACAACTACCCGAGTCGAATTAGAACACTCATGGGCAGTTATCGAGAGAGATATCAACATCCAAGAACAATGGGAAGCTAGAAAGAGACAGTTGAGAAACCAACTTTGATTTACCCTTCACAATTGATTCTTATCCCTTAATTCTCTTTATCTTTTCGGATGCCTTGATGGTATACTTTAGAGCCTTAAAGTATAAACTCAGGAACAACACCCTCACTGACACAATTGCCTAGAAAGCATTGTATAGTATGATTTTAATATGACCCAGAAGTTGATAGAAGCATTATGATGTTTTTTGGTCAGGCACGAGTTTATGCTTGGACGCTCGTATTCCAATGTTGATTAAGAGATTGGCTTCATTGGAATTCCTGTTGGAATTGACAGTATATTGTTTTGGTAACCCTTACAGCTGAGAGCATGACTGTACATTATTGTTATGTGGTTAATAGTGAAAGGCATGAGCTATCTGTGCTTTTCGAAGTCTTAAACCTCTGGTTGAACCACCTATTCTTACCCTCCACTTGTTGTTTTTAAACCCTAAATATTAGATTGATATCGTTTTACTCCAGTCAATGGTTGATGGAGCACTATTCGTGCTTGGTTACTTGGGCACAATTTGGTTGTGTTCCTCATTTTGAAATTATGGAATAAGCATGTACCTAATTGTTTATGTGAAGCACAGGCTCGAAGTATTGCATGTTATTTGGTTCGAATGTTATGTTGATTGTCTTTAAAAGACACTTGTGTGTGAATTGATTGGGGCCCGATAAAGAGTTATAACACCCAGTTTGATTGCGTTGAATAGTGTTTAAATAATGGACATAAGTGGTGGTAAATACTATGCATGTCCCTACTAAATTTAAAGAATAAGTATGGGATATAAATGGTTGTAAGCACTGTGCGTATTCCTTTTGGTTTTAAAAGGGTTTAGCATTGGAGTTATGAATGGTTGTGGCTAAAAGGGTTATTGTAGTTTATCATATCGATTGAAATGTTGTTTGTTACGACTGTTATATAAAGTTTATATGGATACGAAGGCTACTGTAATTAAATATTTATGGGAATATAGATTATTGTTTGGAAGTCAGCAATCAATCTGTAAAGGAAGTACCAGTTTAAATTTTGGTTTTGAAAAATGAATATTGTTAAAACTTGAAGGTCGAAACATAGATATGTTTGATTGCATGTTTTGATTTATTTTCATTTGGACAGTATCCATATTGTTTCCCTTTAATCTACCGCTTTTTCTCTCATTATATTCCCCTCATAATCCCAATTTCATTTATGACATCCCTATTCTGTGAAATAAATTAAAAAAAAAAGTATGTGCAAAAGAGACAAAGAGTTAACATAGAAATGATTGGTGACTGATATTTTGGTATTTTATTACACAGTTAAGTTGTTTAATTAATTGCTTAACATTATTTGTGTATTAATTCCCTATCATTATACCAATTTTTTCTATTTACACTCCCTCCATATGTCCCATGAACCCTATCACCCCCTGTTCACTTGGTGATTGTTAAATGGTTTGTTATGGATGGATTTGCATGTATCTCGTGTCAATTTCTGAGCCAAATTTTGATTCATGAAAGCAGGATGTCATGTATGGTTTATTAAGGGCTTAGTTACTGATGAACTACTGCTACAGGATGAGTTTTTTCAATAGGGGAAGCCATGGTAGAAATAACAGAGGCCGAAGAACTTGGAACAAAGGTCCTAGAAGACCTAGAATTGAACTAGTTGATCCTCAAGAATGGAACTAATTGTTCCAATTTGGGTTCTTTAACTGGATTGGTCATGGAATAGTACATGTTGGTTCTTAGTTGAATGGCTTCTCTCTACTACATGTGCCATAGACCCAGGGTTCATATCTATAAGGGTACCAACAAAGCCTAAAACTATCGGCCCTTGTGGTAAACCAGAAGGCAACGTAGCACAAAGAATGCACTGCGTAGTCTCACCCGAGATAGATTTAAATGGGGGTTGTAATAATTAGGTGTTTACAGCCTAGGATTGATTATGAGATAGGGGATATGCATTCTGAGCCATTAATTGTGATTTATATTACGCCCTACTGTTATTCCCTTTACTACTTTGACTTCGTGGCCTCTATTCTTAATAACTCAACAACAATTACTCAGCAATATAATAAATCATTCATTCATTCATTTCACACAGCATCTAACTAATAAAGGTATGAAAAAGATATGCATGCATTCATTACATTACACAAGTATTACCATGGTTCACCCCTCCTGGGCTACGTCCACAAAGATTTGGCTCTTGGCTCTCTTATTATGGCAATTCTGCAATTCTCGTGCCTCGTGCTTACAACTCTCGCCAAATGGGTAAGATCTCTGTGAGGCAAACTAGATCGCACCAGGATCCACAACCTATGATATAATCCTTAGAATCTACCTCCTCTCTTCCTCCTAGCTCAATTTCTTACCAAAATAGTTCTCTCATCAAAACATTACATAAAGATAATCGGACTCTACAAAGGTAGTGAACTGAACTTCTTCCAAACTCCAACGAACCTCTCTATGATACCTGCATATCTATATTTATATCTATCGGGCTCTTCAACAATTTACACAAAAATCTTACAAAAACCCTAACACCTACTATCGTTAGGTCTTCCTCCTTTGCATGTGTGCGTTTTCTTCCTTCCAGTTGTCGCCTCCTTATCGCGTGTGCATGTGCTATGTTTCTTGCCAGTTGTCACTTTCCTCCTGCACGCTTTCTTTCCCATGATTTCTCTTCCGACTGTCATTCTTCTTTGTGCATGCTTTCTTCCCCACTTCGTCCTGCTACCAATAGGCCCCCAACACTGACATGTGACTCGTCTCGAGTCACCTAATCTTTCTGAGCTTCCTCAATCTCTTCAGTGATCATCTGGAATTTTTCCTTTAGCTCTACTGCTTTTGTCAGTGCCTGCACGGTCTTTTCCTTAATGGTCTCCACTACTTGAACGACCACTTCGTTGCTTAGTAGTCCTATTCATTATGTATGAGTCTATTCCATCTATGTTCTATCTACTTCTTCCTATGTGAGAACTTCTGCTACCCGTTCCTATAATGGTTCTATTATGGCTTCTGTGTCTGTGCGGTGATAAGTTCTGCCTGCATCTTCTTCAACTCTTGTGTCCCCTTGACACGTTCTGGGATTGGTATGGTATTTTTCCTCTGTTTGATTTCTTGGATCGCTACATTGATCCTCTCCTCTTCCTTGTCCCAGTGTTGAACCTGTGGGTCCTCCTCTAGTCTTGTCCAAAGTTGTGCTGCTTTGTCGAGCAAGTCAGCTGTCGTGCTATCCTGCTTCTCCATCTCTTGTATTTGCGGTGTTTTTGCCTGCCTCCTTTGCTCCTTTACTGCTGGTGGAGTTTTTGGTGTTAGATATTCTCGAATACCTTCGATCTCCTTCTGGTATCGAGCAATTGCCTATGCAATCTGGTCAATCTTTTATGTGGCTGGGAGTTCGTTTTATTGCACAATGTTTGTAAGTTTCCCAAAAATTTCTCCCACTCTGTGTTCCAATTCATTCATGTGTTCTATCTCCTCCCAAGTTTTGGATTTGGCCTACTCATACTCTTTTTCCAACGCTTCCCAATACTTTGTTGCTTTTTGTAGTTTGACTAAGTTTTTATGTGCCTGAGACTGCATCTCGTGGTTGATGTGAACCTGCAATTTGTGTAATGCCCTTGATGGCATCTGTTTCAAAACCAATTGAATGCATTCCAAATCCTTCAATTGTGTTTGTCCCACTATTTCGTCCATTTGTAGCATCATTGGTCTTATGTGGACCGTTGCGTTTGCATGTGGCATGGGGAGGACTAGGTCTATTTCTTCAACCTCCACTCTTTCATTGGTTTGTGTTGTCAAAGGCTCTATGACTCTGCTACTACTTTCTCTCTGGGCCTCTCTGAGTGTTCTAAGGAGTTGTCCTATTTCTGCCAGCTCTTTTGCAGACTATCCCTGTGATGTGTTGCGTGGTTGAAGTCTTCTACGAGACAATCCTGGACCATTCTCGTGATCATTTATTCCTCGTCCTATGTGATCGTATAGTCCGGTGATTTTCGTTGCACCTTTGATTTCTTGCACACACCTGTGGCTTGTACAACTGGTCTCTAAGTTCCCCCTTTCTCTTGTGTGGTGGGGTTTGGGATTGTCTCTTGTGCTCCCGTAGCTTGTTTTGGTTGTTCATTGGTTTCTTTCTGCCCCTTTTGGGTCCCTATCTACTTTGACCCTTCGTTTTCCTGAGTTGGATTGTTTTGGCTCGTCCTTGGTTTCCTGGGCACTGGGATTTGTGGAGGTTGTGTTTCTGCCTGCATTGCTTCTCCTTCTGTGGGTCCTTCCAGTACTTTTCGAGGAATGGATGGGATCCTCCATTCATCAAGCCATTCACTGATGACCATGTCGATATCACCTTCTTTGATGCAATAGCGCATTGGTAGCCACTGATTATCTGGATCATGTCTGGGTTGTATCCACATGGCTTGATGTGTAACCCAGAAGTTAGCGATATTCCCATATCACGCAACAACTTCCGGTGTTATTCTCCATGACCGGATAATAGATTTCTGCATGTCCCGTAGGTATGCTTGAAAGATGATTCCATTGTCCCTCTTCTATCTGTCATGTGTCCCCCATCTCAGAACTCGATATCTTGCTCTCGCTAGCTGTGGTCTCATAGAAAAAACTACATACTATGGTTCCCGCCATCCTATGAAGGCTATGAGGGTGAGCATCCATGAGTAATGAAACTACGTCCTGAGTTCCTGTGCGTCCTTGCAGTCCACTTGGAAAAATTTTAGCAGATAAGGCGTCGAGCTCATGAAGGTGCCTTCTGTGCATTGAACTGCAACTACGATGACTTCTATTGGTACTTCATCTTTGCATCATTTTCTTAGCAACTTATAGGCTAAGATATTTTCACCTAGTTGTGTTGTTTCATTGTTGATCTGTTTGATTATAATGCCTCTTATCCCCCTAGTGGTGCCATGTTTCTTCTTCATTTCCTCTTCTAGCACTTTTTCCTTGGATTTATCATCCAGAATCAGCGCGAGATCCATACCCCGACTGGGTAGTCCTTTTATCTGCGCAATAAGCTCAATTGTTATGGGAACGGGTTTGTCCGGCCAGATATCCCTTCCATGGGTAACTACTAATAGCTACTTGACACATGTTGTCACGTACTATCCTCTGCCAAAGTGTGGGAGTTTCAGCAATCCTAAAATGCCTATTTAGTCCATTCCAACTACCCACTGGTGTGGTTGGCTGATCATTTCCCCAAATTGGTTGACCACTATGTTCTACATAAAAACCCTTGGTGCAAGTTCTGGGTACTTGGTGTCGTCTGAGACCTCATGGTCGAAATATTTGAGCTTCCCAACATGATCCAGTGGTTGCAGTTCTACCTGTACTCCCTCTGGTATGTGTGATATAACAATTTATGCTATCGATTTCTTGTGAGGTGAGCTCGGTATCAAAAATTTGTCTTGCTACTATGGTGGTTGGTACGAAGTTCCAACGATTCCTGGTTGCTGCATTGTAAGCCATTCTGGCCAAGCCAAGGTGGTTCCCGTGGTTTCTTTTGTTGGTTGACCTAGGCTAGGTACCTTCACCTCATATGGTTTCCCTTCTGATCCTAGATTCTGTGTTGTGTCATTACCCTCCATCACTGGTTTAGTGCTTTATGGTTGTACTTCTTGTTGGGGTTCTGCTTCCTCGTTCTGAGGTTCCTGCGCCTCTACTTGTGTGTCCTCTTCCATGGCCTCTGCTTGTGGCTGTTGAATCTCCTCTAGTATCGGTGTAGAGTTCACCGGTGGTATCTTTGGGGATGGGATCTCATTGATATCAACGATCTCTGATTGTTGCTGCTCGTTTTCTTCCAACTATCCTCATGACCTAGTTTGAACTCTGGTCGGTTTGGCGATCTGACCTAGTTCAGCGAACTTTGGTGGTGCCATAGTGGTGAGTGTGGAACGTTTGCTGACTTTAGAAGACTACGGTGAGCTCTGTGGTCTCGCTCTATTCATTCAAGTTGTTGTTGTTGTCTCTCTATTCTCCTTTCATGAATAGACAAGTTGTTTTTGTGCTCATGTGTTGTATGGGCTTGTCATGAAGCTTATCATGGACACTTCCTCCATGATGCAATTAATTCACCATAACTGTGGGTTCAATGCATCTGCGGTAATTTTGTACTTGCCATTACGCCTCTCTTTTTGTTTCCAGTTGGCATGTTTAATGTGACATTCCATCAGTCCTTTTCGTGATTTAATTTCTCTTAGTGTTGTCCTATCATCCCGCTTTTGTTGACTTTTTGTTTCCCGCTCGTTTGTCTTAGGCATGTAACCATTGCTCTTGCCTTTAGTACATTTGTGTTTCGAGTGTCCTGTGGATTTTTCGTGGCTCTCTTTTTTTTTAACTGCGCGGTGGGTGGTTGACTATCCTTGTACAGCTTCAGTCAGCTCCCATTGATCATTCCTCTAAGGTTTGTGCCTACTAAATATCTTAACTATACAACTCCACCATTTGTTACATATTTGACCTCATATGGTCCTAACCAATGCATTCTCAGCTTCCCTAGGTGCTGAAATGACTTGTTGTAATAGAGAAATACTAGATATCCTTCCGTGAAAGTCTTCTTCTTAATGTGTCGATCATGCCATGATTTTTCTCTGGTCTTCTGCACTTGTTGATGGAATCCTGCCAGGATTCGGTCTTCCTCCATTTCTAACAGTTGATTCAGTCTTTTCTATAATGCGTCGCGTTCTGTCATTTGTTTGATAGAAGCTACGCATAAGATGGGTACTAAAAATTCTAATGGCACTATCACTTCTTGGCTATAGACAAGTTTGAAAGGTGTGTGCCCTATCAAATTTTTGCATGTCATCCTATACACCCATAATAATGCTAGTACTTCGAGGTCCCAATCATCTCTGTTGACGTTACAGATCTTTGTCAGTGCATTTTCTAGAATTTTGTTAAAGGCCTCTACTATTCCATTCACCTGTAGATGATACAATGTACTTCTTTGGTGGTGAAATTCAAATTCCTCGAGCATTGCACGGATGGTGCTATTTATGAAATGTGTGCCTTGGTCGCTCATCAAAACTCTTGGGCACCCAAACCTAGTAATTACTTGTTCGAATAAGAAGTGTGTAGTGGTCTCTGTGCTGCAGTCTTTTACTGGTGTGGCTTCCACCCATATTGTTAGGTATTCTATCACAGTGATGTTGTATCTTGCCCCTGTTCTCTTGGCTGGTGGGTTAATCAGTCCCACAAAGTCTATTGCCCATTTTTCAATTGCCTGTAATGTCACTTGTGGTCGTAGCGGCATATCGTCTCTTCTATTGGGTTTGCCTACCCTTTGACAGACATCGCATCTCTAACAATACTCTTTCGAGTCTCTGTGAAAGGTTGGCCACCATAATCCTGCGTGGAGTACCTTATGCGCTATAGATTTTCCTGCATAGTGTCCTCCTACCAATCCCTCATGGGCTTCTGCTAAAATTCTTGAGCATTCATGCTCCAACACGTACCTTCGTAAAATTCTATCTACGCCCATTTTATATAGATGTCCTGTGATCAGTTGATAGTCGATTGTGCAAACTACTAGGTTTTTCTTCTATGTGGTGGTATAATCTTGCGGCGCGTTACGTGTGCTCAAGTACTGGATGATCTCTGCAAAGTAGTCATAAGATATATGTACAAAAAACAGTTGTGCATCTGGAAAGTTGTCTTCTAAGTTCATGGGTTCTTCTCCATTTGTGACCCATGATAGGTGGTCA
Organism: Picea engelmannii; assembly: GCA_009831015.1. Taxonomy (NCBI): domain Eukaryota; kingdom Viridiplantae; phylum Streptophyta; class Pinopsida; order Pinales; family Pinaceae; genus Picea; species Picea engelmannii. The sequence goes on from ML780121.1 coordinate 97,208, forward strand.
GGTCATGCATTTATTTTTCCTGGTTTAACGATTACTTCAAAGTGAAATTCTTAAAATAACAATAACCATCGACAAATTCTCCCCCCCAACACTGGCTTGTTGACTAGGTATTTGAGGGTTGAGTAATCTATAAACATCTTTAAATGCTTTCCCAATAGGTAGTGTCTAAACTTTTGAAGTGAGTAAACCATAGCTAGGCCTTCTCTTTTCATTGTGTTATAGTTCTGTTTTGAATCAGATAGTTTTTTTCTTGCAAATTCTATCGGCTGATCCAAGTCTCCTACTCTCGACTGGGCCAAGATATCTCCAAGTGATATCGCTGATGCATCTACATGCACATGGAATGTCTTTCCCCAGTTCGGAAATACTAATATTGGTCCAACGACCATCTTCTCCTTCAAGGTATCCAGACCGTGTTGACACTCATCGTTCCATTGGTAATTTGTATCCTTCCTTAGCAATTTCTCCATTGGTGTTGTGATCTTTGCATATCCTTTGATGAATTTTCGATAGTATCATGTGTGTCCTAATGTCACTCGTAGCTGACAGATTGTTTTTGGTGCTAGTAAATTAACGATGACTGCGTATTTTCTAGATCGACCAATAGCCCTTGTTTGCATACTATATGGCCCGGTGTTCCAAATATACATTTTTTTTATGTTTAGTGATATATGACCCTATCTGCATCGTTCTAGCATCAAGCGTAAAACTTCCACATGGTTTTTCAATAGACTATATATTGTCCAGTCGTCCAAGTATACTTCGAGAAAATGATGGATGAATTCTTTAAATACTGTGATAACCACTCTGGAGAATATTGTTGGTGCATTCTTCAGTCCAAATGGCATGACTTTATATTGGTAATATCCCCATTCCATCGTGAACATGGTCTTGTATATGTCCTCCTGTGTTATCTTAATCTGATGGTAGCCTGAGAATCCATCAGTGAATGAGTAAGCTTCGTGTCCCCTGAAATTCTCTAACACTTCATCCGTGAACAGTGTAGGGAATGGGTCGTGTGGGCATGCATCATTCAATTTCCTCAAGTCGACACATATCCTAATCCCTCTGCCTTTTTTCTTGTCCTGTACGACCATCAGGCTTATCCATTCTGATCCTCGACTGGTTCAATTATGTTGACTTCAAGCATCCAGTCGATCTCCTCTTTAAATTTTTGTTATATATGGGATTTAGTCTATATGTTCATTGTCTAATCAGTCTCACTTTGGGTCTTAGAGGTATCTTCATCTCTCCCGGTTCTCCTTCTATACCCTTCATCTCTGTAAATGTTGTAGGAAATAAGTCGTCGTATTCGCGCAACAACTTTGTAATGCTTTCTACTGTTGTCTCATCCTAGTAGTCTCCAATGCTATCCATTTTGGGATGTCCATTTGTTCCTATGTTTACTTTATTTACCTTGATTTGCGTGGAAATAACTTCAGATTCTATGGGTGGTCCCTTCACATCTATTTTGCCTTCTACTTCTTCAATCTGAATTTCACACGGGTCATCTTCATCTGGTATTTCCTCCTGTACCTGATAACAAGACAATAGTTCCTTGAATATCCGCTTATTTCGTTGTTGCTCTTCGGTAATAAGTTCTATTTATGTTTCTTCAATTAATATGACTCCTTTGATCCGTTTCAGGGTTGCATCTATGTTGGGGTTGTCATGCTCAAATGAGAAAGTGATGGTAAAGTTCTTTTGCAATGTTGCCCATGTTGTAGTTCCTTTACATAGTTCCTGATCTGTATACCAGTTCGTTGGTTTTCCTTCTAATATGTGAATGAAGTGGTGAGGCCATTCCTTTGGTGGGGTCATTTTCCACAGCGTTTCGCATTCCTCCAAGTGCTTCGCTAGTGTCCCTAGGCCTTCATATCTTTATTGTTTGTTGTTTTTTTGTTCTGCGTCGAACCTTATGCGCAATAATCTCTTACATTGGTACCAGTTTGTGATAGTCTCTTTGTGTGCACCACACCATCTCGTGGGTGTGGCCTTGAGTGATAAATCTAGTGCTAGTAGCCTCTGGTTCTCTAGTAATTCATCTTCATATTATATCAAGAATGTTTCCAAATCGTTTAGTCTGTGGAAAGTAGGTGGTTCTTTGAGTTTTGTACCTATCCATTGTACTGTGTGGTCTATTCTTGCACATATTCACGTGGATACTATATGTAGTCTCCACTGCCAGTTCTCTAATCCATTGTTTGAATCTATTGCGCATGAAGCAATACTGCACCAACTGAGTACCCCGTCTGCAGTTGGGTTTACATAATCCTCCTCGCGCGTTGTTGTTCTGTACAACTGGCTTATTTCCTATAAGTCTAGGCAAGTGGGTTCTACGAACCTCTCCCCTTCTTATGGGTCTAGTGGTTCTATGACCTTGTAATCTTTGGATTCAAATGTCATTTTCCTGGTATTCAAGTTAATGATGGTCTGGTTTTCAAAGGCTCAATCCAGACCGAGTAGTGTCGGGTATGGTGTTGTGCCATCCATTATTTAAATGACTTCAAAATATGTGTTAGTGCGCACACCATCAAGATCTATTGTTACTCCTTTCAGTCTCCCGATTGGTAGGAACCTATGTTGGTTTTCTAGTTTTAGTTGGACATTTGAATATCCCAATGTTGGCTCTCCCATGCATTGCCATGTTTTCTTGGGTAGTACATTCACTTCGGATCCTAGGTCCAGCATGATATCTCCCATATTGAAATCCCTAATGTTAGCATTCAATATAAATTGCCTACTTGTTCTTCTTCTTGTGTGTAGATGATTAGCATTTTTCGGTTCTAGCTTTTGTTCCACCTTGTTTCTACATTTCTCTAAGATGTTTTGAAATATTTTCACAGATGAAGGATCACTAAACATTTTGATGCATAACTGTAAAAATTATTGGATAGTACTTATGTGTCCCTTGGGTGTCATTCCTTTGGTATGATCCAATGATGGAAACATTTTGTATTCTGGGGCTTCATGGATTGGTTGCATAGTGGAATTTGATGGGGTGTCTACCTTCTAAAATTCTTGTTGGGCTTCCTTAAAAGTCTCCTTTTCTTTGGGTGCGTCGAACTGCTTCCTTGGTTCAGTGTTCTTTTTTATCCATTGGTTATGTGTGGGTTCTTGTCGGACTGTGTCGTCCCCTGTCTTTGTTCCTCCTCAGGTGACTATATTGATGTTTCGTCCATCCTCCCTTGCTTCAGCTAAAATCCATTGAACATTATGGTTGTTATGGATCCTCTTTTCTTGTATCTTTACTAATATTGCCAGGCATTCCTTGGTCTCGTGGTTCGATGTGCGATAGTATATATAAGTTTCTAGCGACAGTGGGAATTCCCATGAATAATGTCCCGGTTGTTGACAATTTTGACATGTGAATGGTCCTCTGCCACATCTGAAACCTCCTCTAGCTCGTCCTCCTCCTCGATAGCCTGCTCGGTCCCCTCTCAGCGTAGTGTACTGTGGTGCCTGATTATAATGCGCGGTATTATACTGGGGTTGCATCGGGTTGTATTGCAACTGTGCATTGTTGTATGGTTGTTGTGCAGTGTTGTACTGCTGCTGCATAGGGTTGTATGGAGACGAGGCTTGATTAAACTATGGCGTTGCTTGCCCAGTCATCATTTCATCCTATACCCTATAGGCGTATGATGTTCTTTCCCGCATCAATTCCATGGTTCTGCAATCTTTGTCATCATGGCCTACTAACTTAGAAAAGGTGTAGTAAGAATTCTTTGGAACTTCCTGGTACTTATGCATCAGCGTGCAGTGATAAGGGTTGTGACCCGGTTTCTTGCATATCTTGCACCATAATCCTCCTTGTGGTAGCGGGTTTAGCATGCATGTTTCCATATACTACGTGAATGTTGGAAATTCGTTCTTATGGTGTCCTTTCATCCTGCATGTGGTGCACCAAACGACTTCCCGTTTGTCCTTGTTCTTGTTCTGATTCAACTGAAATGTTAGGTTCTTCAAATCCTCCTTCAATTATTCAATAGCCGGGTCCGTATGTTGGTACTGATTCTCTTCCAGCTACAAGGCTTCTTGTAGAGCCTCGGCCTGTGTCTGAAACTTTCGCTATCGTAAGGGATATTTTAGGTGTGGGAACAGTGCATTGACAAACACATGTCGGTGCTGCATCTCGGTCATAAGGTATTTTAACTTCCCCTTCAATCGCTTGAATCTTTGGTCAATATCCCATAGAGACTCTCCTAGTTTTTGTCTGATATTGATCATTTCGTTCATGTACTTATCCTCTAAGCTCGGCTTCCAGAACTCATTAATCAATAGCTTCTTAATGTTTGTCAGTGTCCTCATCGTTCCAGGGGCATTGTTCGTGTCTAAACTCATGTATCAGTCTAGTGTGCATTCTCTCAGTGTGATCGTTAGTTGCGCAAGTTTGGTATCTTCATCCGTGATCTGTTTTTCCTCCTAGATATTTGCACAAATGAACAAATGCTTCTCAGGGTCCTCTACTTCTTCTCCTCAAAATTATGGTAATCGGATCGTGGGGTCATGTCCTACCATTCTAAACATTGAATTGCTACCTCTTCCACGCGGTGTAGATACTTGACTAGTGTTGCTTGAACTGGATCCTCCAATTGTTTCTCCTACGGTATATGTACTTCTTGCTATCGAACTTCCTCTGAACTTCAGTTGCATAAATGATGGTGTTCTCTTTGGTGTGTTGATCGCACATGGGTTTATGGGTTCCACACTGACTTTAATATGGAAAGGATGGCTATCTTCTCCTATTGTTCTTGGGTCTCTTGTTTTCCTCTCATAGGTTGCACGTAGTATTTCCTCAATCTGTTCCACAGCCTGGAGATCCTCTACCTCTTCTTCATCACTTTCTAAGCCCTCCCTCGCGGCTATGACTCTTTTCTTGGTATTCACCTTATATTGGTAGGGTACTCCTCTATGCGTCATTCCTAGTGACACCAAGATCCACTTAAGTTGATCGTCATCCATCAATATCGGGTCCAAGAATTCCTCCTCCTTCTTTCCTTTAGCCTCACCTTCATCCATTTATCCTTCCTCTGTCAGTGCTTCCCCCCTTCCCCCATGCACACAGGGAAGTCTAGTTGTCTACTTCCATTATCATTACACCTTTGTTATATAGCATTATTTTAATAGAAGTATACAGTGATCGAATGTACCTTTTGCGGGGTCCACATAGAAATTCTTGCTCTATTGTGTTGTATGACTTCATTTTGTCAAATACAAACTCTATGATGAATTCTGTCACAATACTGTCAAGCTAGAAATCGACTGCATGGGTGAATTTGTTGTTCACCTGTTGTAACTGCTCAATCTGTACTAGGGTCCAATCTAGCTGTCAGATCCAGTTCGCCGCGTGGTTATCTTTCAACCTCAGTATCCACTCCTATAGTAGGTGGGGAAAATCACAGAAAAAGACTTCGTTTAAATCCGTAAACACATATTTGTCTAGATATTTGTGAGGTGTGAAGCTAGGTTTTCTATTATCCTTCTGGGAAAACTCTAGTTCTTTAGTTATCAACCAACCTTCAATTTCTACTTTCGTGGGGTTCTACGGTCTCAACATTTCCTTCTAGTGGCTCAATGGTCTTCTGGGTTCACTCATTTTGTTCTCATGCATTCCATCTCATCTACTCAGTCCTCTCTTGTTCCTCTTACAATGGAAACAGAACCATTTGTTGGTTCTTATATAAATGACTTCTCTCTACTACCTGCATCGTAGACCCAGGGTTCATATCTATAAGGGTACCAACAAAGCCTAAAACTATCGTCCCTTCTAGTAAACCAGAAGGCAACGTAGCACACAGAATGCACTGCACAGTCTCACCCAAGATAGATTTAAATGTGTGGCTATAATACTCAGGTATTTACAGCCTAGGATTGAGTATGAGATAGGGGATCTTCATTCTGAGCCATTAATTTTGATTTATATTATGCCCTATTATTATTCCATTTACTACTTTGACTTCATGGCCTCTAATTTTAATAACTCAACAACAATTACTCATAAATATAATAACTCATTCATTCATTCATTTCACACAGCATCTAACTAATAAAGGTATGACAAAGATATGCATGCATTCATCACATTACATAGGTATTACCATGGTTCACCCTCTCTTGGGCTACGTCCACAAAGATTTGTCTCTTGGATCTCTTATTATGGAAGTTCTGCAATTCTCGCACCTCGCGCTTGCAACTCTCATCAGATGGGTAAGATCTCTATGAGGTGAACTAGATTGCACTAGGCTCCACAACCTGCGATCTAATCCTCAGAATCTAACTCCTCTCTTCCTCCTAGCTCAATTGCTTACCAAAATAGTTCTCTCATCAAAACATTACATAAAGATAATTAGAATCTACAAAGGTAGTGAACCAAACTTCTTCTGAACTCCAACGAACCTCTCTATGATACCTGTGTATCTATATTTATATCTATCGGGATCTTAAACCATTTAAAAAAAAATATTACAAAAACCCTAACAACTATTGTCATTAGGTCTTCCTTCTCTGCATGCGTGCATTTTCTTCCTTCCAATTGTCGCCTCCTTCTTGCATGTGTGTGTGTTATTCTTCTTGCTAGTTGTCACTTTCCTCCTGCACGCTTTCTTTCCCACGATTTCTCTTCCAACTGTCATTCTTCTTTATGCACACTTTCTTCCCCACTTCAGCCTGCTGCCAACAGTACACCCTCGTCCAGAGAGACCCCCATTCTAGCCTCATAACATCATTGACATTCCCATTCCTCCTCATGTTTCCTTGCAACCAGAAGTCCCTACAAATGATGGATGGAAAGATATTGGCAATCTAGTTGTCTCTCACAATCGTGGCTAGCCCAATATGGCATTGCCTCTCCTTCCACCTGTCAATCCTAATGTCCATATTTCTCATGCTAATTCACCTGTTCAATCCTCACATGCTAGTAAAATAATAAAAACTAATGTTCCCCATATGCAAGATAAAGGCAAAGCAGTTGCCTCCCCTTCCTCTCCATCAAATGATTCCTCAAAATCTATGTCTTCCCGCATGCATTTGAAACATGGTTTTTCCCATGTTATCAGTGAGATACAACCCCAAGGTTCTAACCAACCACGAGATACTTTCACTAAATCAAAGGGGGACAACAGTGGAAAAAGAAAAATTTCCTCCCATAGTGGCAAGTATGGCTTTTAGATTGCTTTTTTTTTATGAATTGAGTTGATGAAGACAGTGTTAATGATTTCAGAATTTTGGGACAACAAGCTCTGTTTTGGTATTGTGTGGATCATATGGATAATATGGATGATCTGGATATTTATATATTTTTTTGGTATGATATAAATTATTTCTTATATTTAAATATCTAATTCGAAAGATATTTAAGGGAGATACAAGGGTGGCATGTGGTTTAAATGATTATCATTTTTGTGTTATATTTTATGATTTGAAAAGAATATATTTACAGGAGTCACAAGGGATCCCACCTACCTAGTTATTATTAATTAAAGACCCTTAACTATATTATTATTATTTACCTCTCCTAAACTTAATTAGTTAAGTCAAACTAACTTAACTAAAGAAAGTAGTTGAACTACTTCAACTTATTTGGAAAGAATAAAAGATGGATGAGAAGAAGAAACAAGGAGAGGATAGAAGGAGAAAGAAAGACTAAGGTTTTCTCTTTTGGTTTCAAAAGATAGTTTCAATTTTCACTCATTTTTTAGTTTATTGAGAGCCTAATTCTCTTTGTGACAACAAAGTCTTCTTGTAGACAGCAAGGTTCAAGACTGAACCAAACTTTTCAGAAACTTTTTTTAGAGGTGTTGATCCATCCTTGATAGTCTATGTATTCTTGTATGTTTCTGAATTAAGTTTTATGTCTGATAAAGAATATCTTACAGAGTCAAATTAGCAACAGTTTGTGGCAAGCTGGTCCAAATTATGAATCTCAGTTTTGCATGATTGTTAGAGTCTTTTTGTATCGTGTTCATTGGGGATCTCTCAATCATACTTTGGTCCATGCCCCACAAGGGTTTTGTACAGATAAAAACACTTTTGATATCTCATAATGAAATAAATCAGATTTATTCTGTCTTATACATGTGTATTAATGACTTGGTTACTTTTCATTTTTTTGTCTCCATGTTTACTTTCTGTAATCTGTATATATTTCAAAAACTTATATAAATTTTATTTTACACTGCAACATTATTTTCATTAATAAATTAGCCTTAATCCTAGTAATTAATACTTACAGATTGAGAAAATATTTTTGAGGCTATAAAACCAAGGGTGATATTCTTGACTATCTTGTCCTAGCCAGACAAGATTTGAAAATGATTGAGTAAGGTAATTCATACCTTTTCCTCAACAATTGTGTGTTTATATTTGAATATAACATAAGTTATTAATCCTAGTATTTTTTTTTTACTTATAAGGACTTGTCCTCTTAATTGATCAAACTAAACTTAATTAATGATATATTACATCCTAAAAAAATTATCATACTTAAATAATATATTATATTGTATACTACTTAAAATTACACATATATTGTATCTAAATCAAAAGAAGATCTAGTGTTTGTTGAATACCCTCAATCCTTGGTACCATCGATTTTGTAGACATTATGCGCCTGTTGTATTGGTCATCGCCATGAATCTTGTTGATGAGGGGGCGGGAACCCCCTCCTATCACAATGTTGTAATCAATGGATCTGGTCTCATGACAAAGGATTCGAGTGGGTTGCAACTTGCCTTCAAAAATTCATCGTCTCGACAAGAAAATAGACCATAAGTTGAATATAGTAAAGGGAAATCAGTTGAGACTAACCCAAAACCATCCCATCCAAAGGTGTCTCGGGATTGGAAACTAGGGAAATGTCTTTCGCAAGCCCCAACAGTGCCAAGGTATGCAATTTGATCATAGTGTATGGGGGAGCACACCTAATACATGAAATATCACGCACTTATTGGAAAAAATTTGGGACTGTGGCCCTCAAAGACATATCTAGTCAAGTGGATCAAGGCTTGATGGAATCCAAAAGGCCATATTGACCTTCAGTTGGGTTCCAAGGGTTTCTTCACCACAACCTTCCATAAATTGGAGTATCAGGACTAGGTCTTTGAAAATGTCCCTATTTTTTCAATATTTATGGTCTTTACCTAAGGTTATAGACCAAAATTTTCATCCTAGAGAAGGAATACTTCACCCATGCCCCTATTGGATGTGGCTCTATTCGCTTCCTTGGGAGTTTTCACTGGAATAAATCCTAGACAAAATTAGAAATATATTGGGAATCTATGTTAAAATCGTTGAGGCCACCTGGAAAAGATGTTACACTTCTTATGTGAAAATCAGTGTATACATGAATATCTCCAAACCCATTATGGGTTCCATATGTTTAGAGCATCAAGAAAATGGTTGGATCCAAAAAATTGAATATAAGCACATCTCATTTCACTATCGAAAATGGCATGAGCATGGACATATCTTCAGGGAGTTCCCACTCATTCATCCATCCAATATGGAGACCACAGTAGCAGAAAAGAACAAGGATGGATTTACCCAAGTGCAAGGGAAAAGGAAGCAAGGCCCTAATAAACTAGTCAATAATCAAGCTAGAGCACCCTACACCAACAACTCCTTTGATATCTTGAATCAAACTCTAAAAAACCAATATATAGAAGGGATATGTCAAGTTCCCTCCAATATTCAAGAGAAAGAGGTGAAGAAACTGAACCAGGAGCCCATTATTGAAAAAATCATTCCATCTTCTAATTCAAACCCTGTGGCAAAGGATAAAACCATTGAAGGAGGAGATATGGAGATTGAAATCAACAAGAAAGAAATGGAAGGGATTGACTTGGTAACTCTCAAGGAGGTCTACCATAAAAAGGAACTTCTCCCCCTTCCTCATGAACATCTCTAAAAATTCCAAAACCTCCAGATATGGAATTGGGTTGGGCATCCAAAGGGATCCTTTAAAGGATTATCACAAGAAATCAAGAGATGAAAAAAGGCATGGCAGAAAATAAACCCAATAGTTAATCCTGGACGTGGGCAACTATATGGTAAATTTAGGTCAGATCCAATTGATCACTAAGAGTTTTCGTCCCATCCCTTATCATCCTTCCTCGTAAATATTATTTGATGGAACATACAAGGCCTCAATATAAGGAGAAAACAATGGCTCCTTCAAAACCATATAATGGAGGAAAATCCATATATTATATTCCTTCAAGAAACTAAATGTGAAAGAATTGAAGTTGATTGCATCTTAGCCAAGTGTTGGAGGCAATGTTAGTACATCAATATTGACTCACAAGGTTCAGCAAGAGGCTTAGCCATCCTATGGAACCCAACAACAATCATCTTGGAGAAATTTTTCATGACTAAATGGACTGTCTCTGCAAAATATAGGCCATTGGCTCTAACAAGGAGGGATTTCTCACCAATGTTTATGGGTCGCAATAATCTTCCAACAAAATCCTCTTTTTGAAAAATTTGGAAGGACTTGGAAAAATCATTCAAGATAGACAATGGATCATGGGATATTACTTTAACATCATTATTTACTGCGATGAAAAGCGAGGAGACATCTGTCGACTAGAAGGAGACATTGAAGCTTTTAAGAACCTTATTTCCAATCTACAACTAGTAGACCTTGAAAATATAAATGGATATTTTACATGGACTAAGAGACGATCGAGATCCAAGCAGATTGTGATCCACTTGGATTGTTTCCTAATTTTGGAACCATTGATGCTAGATGGCCTCATTATGGAATCTAGTATCCTTTTAATGGTCATATCTGATCACTGACCAATTCATTTATGGTTGGATATTGTGAGCACCCCACCCTAAAAACCATTTAGATTTGAGATATTTTGGCTAACCCACCCAGAATTCTAGGAGAACATCAAACATTAATGGTGGGATGAAACAACCATTCCCTATGGCACTTTGATTTATCGATTTCAGCAGAAATTGAAAAACTTCAAACAACATCTAAAAAACTAGAATAAAAATGTCTTTGGGAACATTTCCGAGCCCAAAGGGACCTAGAACATAGGAAGAGACTCTTGTCAAGAAATAGGCGGAAGATCGATATTCTCAAGAAGAAACCCTCTAGAGTAAAAAATCCAGAGTACATTGGCTCAAAGAGGGTGATAAAAAATCAAAATTCTTTTATAAATCCATGATTTAGTGAAGGCACAACAACCAGATAACCAGACTCGAGGATGCTCAAGGACAGTCGATAATGGATCACCCAAGCATAGAGTGGGAACTGGTAATATTTTACCAAGATCTACTCATGGAACCTTGTCCAAATAAATCTGAGGCCATTGCAAAAATAGCGTAGCACATACCCTCCTTGATTACAGTTGAATATATTGAATCTCTCCTTAGATCTGTGACTCTTGAGGAGGTGGATCAAGCTATCAAGGACAAGCCCATAGGAAAATCCCCAAGATTGAACGGATTCACCACGGATTTCTTTCGATATTGTTGGCATCTGGTTCAAGAGGAGTTTTGGAAGCTAATAGAGGACTCCCACAACACTCTTAGTTTTCTTCTATCTCTCAATGCCACTTTTCTCATTCTAATCCCCAAAAAAGAACGTCTCTCTCACTCGACGAAATTATGGTTGATCGTGTTGTGCAATTTTATCTACAAGGTTATCACCAAGGTAATTTCCCTTCACCTCAAAACCCTTCTTTATTTTATTATCTCTCATTAGAAATTGGGATATGTAGAAGGACTCCAAATCATGGATAATGTTATCCTCTCCCATGAGGTCATTCGCTCTTTGAAGTTGTCTAGCACTCCTGGCATGCTTATAAAGATGAATCTTTCCAAATCCTTTGATCAACTAAGTGGGCAATATTTGCACTCACTCCTCCTTTCCTTTGGTTTCAATGAGAACTGGGTGAATTGGATCATGACCCTCACTTCCTTGTCTTTCTTCTCTATCATGATCAATGGACTTCCTTCCATACACTTTACTCCCTCTAGAGGAATTCTCTAAGGGGACCCTCTCTCCTCCTTATTTTTTATCATTATGGAAGAAGGCCTTAGCCGCTCCATGAAGGTCCCCATCAATTATGGCTCTCTCAAAATACTTCCCTTGCATGGATTGCATCCCCCCATATTGTATAGCCAATTTACTGATGACACTATGTTGATGGGAGCACTCACAACCAAATAATCTCACTACATCGTCACCATTATCAATGCTTTCAGTGAAACCTTGGGTACGTCCATCAATACTTATTAATCCCAGATTTTATTTTTCAATACCCCTCATGTTGTTTAAACCTTCATCACTCACATCATGGAGTTCAACGAGAGATCCCTTCTATCCAAATGTCTTGGAATCCCCCTCACTAATAATTCCCTCTGGCTTGGGAGGGTTTTATCTCCTCCATCAACAAACGTCTTAACTCTTGGACCTTTAACTCTTTGAATCTTGTTGGCCATTTGGTGCTTCTAAAATATTTTTTGTAAGCTATCCTGATATCTTCTTAGCCTTGGCTACCTACAAATCCATGATAAAGACCATTAGAAATATCCAAAGAAATTTCTTGTGGAAAGGTGCTAAAGAAGGACAAAAATGGGCATTGGTTAATTGGGGGGGTCTGTACAAGCCGAAACAGGTCGATGGATTGGGACTCAAAGATCCTAACTTGCTCAACCAAGTCATGGGGGATAAAATATAGTGGAGGTGGATCAAGAATCCAATAGACCTCTAGGCTCAAATGTGGCGGTGCAAATACACACCTGATGTGGAAGAGACACAATTGATCATGTGGAATGAACACAAGTTTCATTACCTTATCTAGAATGCAACCTAGCAGAACCACTCCCTAGTATAGGATCATGATTTCTGGGAAATCAGGGAAAGCAGGGATGCTCTATTATGGTTGAATTCATGGAAACAAATTCCCCCACTGCATCAACTAGACAAGTTGCATGAACTTTGGGAAGGATTGAGTCAAGATAGAAATACTTATGTAGAATATTACTGGAAAATATATCCTTCCTCCTCTGCTTGGAGGAAATGGAAGATCACTCATATGAATATTAGAATACCTGAGGGCATCGACCAAGGGCCTTGGAAAAATGAAGTAGAGCTTCACGAGATCTGAATTAAATGAGGCCTAAATATCCTTTGATGGGGACATTCAACTAAATGGGTCTTATATATCAAGGAATCCTATGGATTGAAATCCCAATTTCAATTTTTGCCCAAGGAGAACATATGGAACAATATATGGCAAGCCAAATTATGGCCTAAAATAAACACATTTCTTTGCTTGGTTGCACATGGGTGAATCTTAACTTGGGAAAACCTCAAGAAGAGAGGCTTCATTGGACCTTACATGTGTCACCTATGCCTTCAACATGAGGAAACCATGGACCATATACTCAATCATTATCATTGTGGCTCTAATATATGGGACCAAGCCACTCAAATTATATGTACTTCAAAACACCATAGGGATAACATCACTGACATGATTGACAACTAATATACCTCTGCTTTTAAAGTCCTTGTGTTAAATCAAATCTGGCATCTTTTGCAGGGTTTATCTTGTGGAAAATATGAAAAGAGAAAAATTGAGTAATATTCCACTCTGCTCAACTTCCCTCGCAAGGTATCTGGCCCAAAATTCAAGATAATATCAAGGAAACAGTTCGACAAAAAAATGGACTGTAGAAGACCTATCTTGTTATTATAGGGAAAGAAAAATTATGCTCCAATGGGATATCTACCTTGTCCCAAACCCTGATATGAACCGCAATATCTCATACTCTATCAGAAGTCCTGAAAAATGGAATTTCCCTCCCTCTGGTTTCCTCAAACTTAATTTTGACGTAGCATCAAAGGGAAATAGGAGACCGGTTAGTTTTGGTGTAGTCTTTCGTGATGATTAGGGTCATATTTGTCACATAATAGTTAGAAGCCTTGGGCATGACACAAACAATGTTTTTGAACTTTGGGCTCTCATCCAGGGCATTCAGGTTTCCAAAAGCTTGGATTTCATCAATAAATTACAAAAGGGGAATCCGAAATCATATTGGGTATGTTTTCTAAGATTCTAAATGGTTTGGAGCTTGCCAATATTTCTCCCAGTTGGAGGCTCATAAGTAGTCTTGAATTTTTGAATTCTATATTTCTTCCTAATTTGGTCTTTATTCAATATCATGTTCGTTGTGAAGCCAATAAATTGTGTACAAGATTGCTAATGTTGGGGTAGATATAAGGGAGAAAAATCTAGATTGTGGCAGTAGTCAAAGACCTAAGCACCCTTTGTTCCTGGAATGTATGAGAATGGAAAAGAAGGAAGACATATTCTTGGATGGGGTGTTATGGAGGAGTTAACACTGGTAAACTTGGGGTTCACATCTCACCACCCGATAGCTTCAGTTTCTAGGTGGACATGTGAAAGACATTCCCCATTACAAACACATATTGTACATTATGGTGATATGGTTGTTAGAGTGTGCGGAGAGAGCTATGGATTTGTATTGTGGTATAGCCAATAAGCAGAGAAATTATTTCAAGGTCATTCCAAAATTTGTTTCTCTTGATGTACAACTGAGGGTAGGCAGATCCAAAATGATGAGGGAAAACTCTGGCAAGCAGTTTTACAAAGTTGGTTTATCGTTGAATCTCATTTCACTTCGGTTCCACTAGAGGTTGGTGGTAATATTGACAACCATTCTGGCTAGTGTCGTTGGTAGAATTCCTTTCAATATTCCACAAGTTAGATAATGGGGCCATGTTCTTCGATGGCAGGGGTCTGATTGGAGGAATAAATCATAGCATGAAATTTTGATCTCATCCACTGGTGAAATTGAAAAGGTAGCCATTTCTTTTCCAATTCAAGGTGTTGTGTCGTGTGGTGAACTGGATTCTAAATCAGTGGGTTTAACTGCATATTTTGGTTCATATGATGCATTTATATGGGGATGTCAGGTGGAATGGTTGGATGAAGACGTTGGACCTATAGCAGGAGTTGAAGCTCATTGTGGAGTCACTGGTGAGGTTTTTCTCTCATTGGAAGGAAACCCTCCCTCTCAAACCTTAAAGACTCTACCTATGCATATCCATTATTATGCAGAGACCAAGGAATTTTGATTGACAGAGGACCATGTGAAGCTCATCTTTGAGGTCATAGGGGAGGTCGTTGACTTGAAATTCAAGGTGGAGCAGTTGGATAACAAGATAACTCTATTAATGACATTATTCTCCCGCATCGCACCACTTTTGCATGTCCAATATCTGACTACCCAGACTGTGATCATCCCGGATATTCCCATTCCCTTGTAGTCATTCCACAAGGACATCCTACCTATAGGAAAGGATAATTACTCAACAAGTCATGGTTTTTCACCATAACCCTGCAGTTTCAATTTTTGGTTTTATTTCAATTTTGGTGTCTATAGTTTGTTATATGCCTAGCACTGTTATGGAACATTTGAAGTTTTATTTGGGCCCCTTTAGGGATGTATAACTTTTGTATTATGTTGGGGCTTATTTTAGTTTCCATTATTCGTGACCCAAGCTCAAGAATTCTATGTATGTAAACTCTATGTTATTGAGAAGTCAATACAAATTTCTTACTTAAAAAACAATGACACATATTGATGTAGCCCCCCCCTTCCAGGGTTTTGTGACCTCTCGGTCTCTGGATCATTCCAATTGTTGAGTCGTATCAACTCTTTGGGCTCCTGAATGAACCCATATCAAATATACATAGGTCCCTTTTTCCCTCTAATGTGCAGGTCCCGACAGACCCGTGGGTTAATTCCCACGTGCTCCCAAAACATTAGTTACAAGCGTAAGCCCCATTGGTGTTAGCCCCTCCTTCATATGACCCTGGGTTGTGTCCTTGTGATAATGTGCGATTGCAGGTGCAGGTAAGAGTGGTTTCAAACCAACCCTCTTTTTTCCCCGCAATCCTCCTCATACTGCCATGTATCCCTTTATGACTACCATGGTTCCAATTGCGGCCCACTCTAGAATAATTATCCTCCGCGCAAGTTCTGGTTACACAATCCTTCTCATCCGTCGATCTCCTATATATCGATGCTCCATCACGATCAACAACTGCTATTGAATCTCCTTTCCTTCCATCTACGCACGATCTCAGATCACTGTGATCTAACGCCATGTAGCTCCCCTCTAAATCAACGATTTTTATTGACTTTGGATCTCCAACCTTCGGGAGTTTTGACTCTCAAACTTTCACTTCCTCCGTATGGAAATATCTCGGAGTGGAAGATCTACTACCACTTGTCTCCATGCTTCTATGACTAATATCTCCTTCGTGATTCCGGCCTTTGGGAATCTCAATTCTCAACCCCCACAAGCTCCCTTTACTAAGCTCCTTCTTCGCATGTGACCTTGGATGACATCCTCACATGACCATGTGGCTTCCTGCTAAATATCACGCACCTCCAATCCCCAAAATGTTGTGGGACCGTCGATATCCTAATCTTGACAGTACCTTTGGATTAACAGTTCAGATCTGTTCTCTCCAAATCTATGGAATAGATTTTCTTCCTCTCGATCAATGGTTGAGATCTCTTCGTGATTTTAGACTTTGAAATTTTTAAGTATCAAGCCTCTCTTTCCTTTGTACTTCAGTCTTTCAAAGTTAATGATCTACTTCTGCATGTCCTTCCTTTTCATCGACATCTCTCTCCCTTTCGGGACTCCGACCTTCAGCGTTCTCAAACTTTTCTCCTTCGCGTTCTCCCGGAGTGATTTCACCCGAAATTCATGATCCTTCACCACGCGTCCCCTTTCTAGATCCGACGGCTCAGATTCTCTTCGGGCTTCGGTGATTTAGAAATTTCGATTCTCAAACCAAAAATCCAATATAAAATTCCCCTCGAGCTCGTGATCTAGTGACAAGTTTCCCCTCTATAGATTGACGGCTCTCAGCTCTTCGGTTGTTCAATCTTCGGGTATTTCAACCTTCTGTGCACTCGTTCCTTTGGAGCATCTTCACCCAAAACACACAATCTATTAACATGTATCTCCCCCTTGATTTGGTGGCCTCTATTCACTTCGGGTCTTCAGATTTTAGGAGTTTCAACTCATGTGCACTTTGTTCTCCCAAAGTGCTTTCACCCGAAAATTCAGATATTGCTCTATCTATCGCCTTTGATGATGGATGGTCCCTGCTCGCTTCGGGACTTCAAGACTTTGACAAGTCCAATATCCTACATGTACACAATGTTAAGGCTCGTGCACTTCCATCCATATCCAACGACTGTTGACCCTCTGCGCTCAGATCCAACGGATGAGATCTGTTTCTCTCTTATGTGCTTCCTCTCTTCACTGAACTCAATTCTGGCGGTCCAGATCCTTCCCCGTAGCAATCTGATGGTTTTGGTCACCCCTCCTCCAGATCTTTAGACTTCTCCCGCCTTGGAAGACTTAGTCTGCATTCAAATATCTCGACCTTTGAACTTTCTCTTGCAAACCCGACTCCTTTGGGTCTCGCTTATTCTCTTGCAGTGTTATCTCTTCTGAGCTTTGGACTTAGAATAATTCTTCCTCTTACGCACTCTCTACATTATCCCTTCCAAACTTCCTCTCCTTGAATATTTCAATCTCCCACACACTCTTTGTGTTTCTGGGATTTCATCAAACTCAGAATCCAAAGGATTTCTTGAACAAGAAATACTTCTCGCCCTCCTGGCATTCTTCTGCTCGATGCACTCCTTGTAGAGATTTTCCTCATAGAGTATTCAATAACATTGTTTCTTACTGAACTTGACACAGAGTTCTTCTGTGCACACTTGCATAGGCTCAATGCACACCTGACAGAGCTCTACGGAATTTTTAATAACTCTGTCTCTCTATGCAATCTATACACAGTTTCTCCTCCAACGTATTCGGAATCCTTGAGGTTCCTCTTGAATTTTTTATCGTCCTGGTGCACCCTCCTGGCACGTTCTTTCCTAACTCCACAGAGTTCATATGCGCATTCCTTTCGCTAGCTACAAAATCTCAAATGTTCTGTTGTTCACTCCTTGCACAGCCTAAAGAACCTAGAATGATATTTCAAACTCAACCAAAGATAGAAGAATATATCTTGCTACTATAAATGAAACTTATCATACATCTACAACATTCATTCATAAAATACATAAGCACATGAACAACAATATGCAGGAAAAACTGCTTTTCTATTATCTATGTGTGTCTATACATATGTTTTACAAAACTGGACTGTAACAAAGTCCCAGTTCTCTCCTATTCTAACTCTACCCTGAGTTCTTCTTCTCTAAGACCTCTCTCCAGTATCCTAATTACAAAAGAGGGCTCTACAAGCTTATCCTCTTCATAGCCTTAGTGCCATTACTATCTCAGCGACGACACCAACTACTACAATGACATTTCATAAATGAATGTCCAGACCTGACTACGATCTGGACCCGCTATGGGTAACCATTTAAGGCAACCCCAACCACTACCTATACAAAGGCATGGCCTAGCTCATACATCCTTACAACACAAAAATACGTATAGGATTATTTCAAATATTAAAAATGGGAGGGTTAATGCCTCTCCCTTTCTTCATTGTGTGCTTATGAGTGTTGGCACAATTGCTGGCATGAAGGGATGCTCTTACATCATACTCCACAGCTAGGAAAAACATGAGCTCCTACTCATGATCTCCACTTCTCCAGTGTTGTAATCCACCTAGATCCCAAACTCTCTTCTAGAGTTGTCCTCTTTCTCCTCTCCAACTATGTCATTGTTGTTGTTGCTACTACTTCTTCTTCTTCTTCTTCCCTACTGCTATTTCAAGTTCTTCTTCATTCATCTCCTCTTTTCTAAATGCTTTTGTTGACCTCAACATCAACCTTCTGATCTCCTCTATCACTCTGTCTAGCTGCTCCAGTGGTTGTTTCTTCTTATGCAGTCTTCTCAGCTGCAACTCTTCCTTATTAGTGGGTAGATCATCTTGATCCCCAATATCATTTTCTTCTTCTTTTGTGGCACTAAGTTGTCACTCTACTACAGACTTCAATTCTGCAGTCTCATCACCAAGCTGCTGCTCAAATTCCTCTTTTGACATCTTGATTTCTGTCAGCTCTTCTTGTGTTGGCATATCCTCAACTCCCTCCAACCGTTCCTTTGGATGGTATGCTTCTCTATCTTCTTCCAACTTGACCCGTCGGATGTGCAAGCTTTGCACCATTACCCTTCTCTCTAGGGATTCTAATTTTGCATGCAGATCAACAAAATCCATGTTGTCTACTTCCTCCTATACTACAGGTTCCAATGCTACAATCATCTCTTGTTTAGCTTCCCGGCTGAAAATTTTGAGCAATTTTGTTGAATGCTCTTGTCCTTCTGCTAGGGTAGACATCAATGTCTACTCCATTTATTCCTCTTCTCCTTGGGAAAATTCTGATATCTTCTCCTTTGTCATGATAGTCACCATTGGATTTCCTTCTATTGTTTCATCTGCAACACATACTCTGGCCTCAACTGGGCTATCTGGTAGGAATATCCAAGTTCCCCCAATGATCAGAACACTCCTTTGATCCTCTTCCTTTGTGATGGAAGTATTTAAATTCTCATCATATTCATTCACATGGTCTGCAAACCCACATGAACCTTCACCTATCAACACTCCTTGCTGACATGAACTCACTTTTGAGCTCCTGAGACTTTCAAATAGTCTTGTTTCTTTCCCCCTGCCCACCTAGCAACTTGGGAATTCTCTACTGCCCACCTGGAAGTCTATGAGATCAATCGATACCATGTCATTACCCACTTGGAAATATGAACTTTTGGCACTGCTCCTCTAGCAATATATGAGACCTCGACTTGGTCTCTTTCCATTGCCCACCTGGCAACTCGAAGTTCCATTTCCACCCACCTGGTAGTTTATGAGATCTTCATATGATCTCCTCTCCTCCTCCTCATTGAGATTTCTCCTAGTCTCTGGTTCATAGATGTGAATCAGTTCCTCCTTTGTGTCACTAAGGTTTTCTGATTCCATCAACCACCTTCTCAACAACTGTTGTTGTCCTCTAGCCACAAATATTTTCTCTAACCACTTCACCTTCTTCTTCATGGGCCACTCATATGCCCAATGCATTTTTGCATTTTAAATGCAAGCTTATCCATTTCTTCCCTTATCTAATTGAACTCCAGATCCATATCTAGATTGTATCTCTACTTGCAGCCTTCTCTTAGACCACACTCATGGCCTTAAGTAGCGATTTCTAACTTTTACCTGCCCTCTTGGCAAGTCTATGGAACACTTTACATCTGCGAGCATATCCATCTTCTCTCGCAGCTCGCCTGGTTGTTTAAATTTTTGTTGTTGTTGTGCATGAAAAAAATTCTCATAGAGCATCAGTACTATATCTTCCTTCACCTATTGTCTATAGGAAAACTCTCATTTGTGATACCACCTGATGTTATCAAGTTATCTCCTTTCACTGTCTCACCCTTTGCCTGTTGTCTACAAACAAACTTATGGCCTCTTCCTCTTTCTCTTTCGCTTGAAATATACAAATGAAAATTCAAGATCTGATACCACCTGATGGTGTGTATCAGAGTATATCCTTTCTCTTCTCTTCACTACAGAAAAAAACTATCTGAGCTTTGATACCACCTGATGCATCCCCTCTAACCTTTCAAGGTTCTGCAACCTCCCGGTCTCTGGATCATTCCAATTGTTGAGTCATATTGACTCTTCGGGCTCCTAAATGAACACAGATCAAATATACACAGATCCCTTTTTCCCTCTAATGTGCAGGTCCCGACAGACCCATGGGATAATTTCCACGTGCTCCCAAGACATTAGTTTCCCCTCCTTCATACGACCCTGGGTCATGTCCTTGTGCTAATGTGCGATTGCAAGAGTGGATAAGAGTGGTTTCAAACCAACCCACTTTTTTCCTCACAATCCTCCTCGTATTACCATGTATCCCTTTATGAATATCGTGGTTCCAATTGCAGCTCACTCTAGAATAATTATCCTCCATGCAAGTTCTGGTTCTGCAATCCTTCTCATCCGTCGATATCCTGTCTCTCAGCACTCCCTCGCGATCAAAGACTGCTATCGAATATCCTTTCATGCCATCTACGCACAATCTTATATCACCGTGATCTGTCGCCATGTAGCTCCCCTCTAAATCAACAGTTGTCGTTGACTCCGGCTCTTCGACCTTCGGGAGTTTTGACTCTCAACCTTTCACTTCCTCCGTATGGAAATCTCCCAGAGTGGAAGATTTGTTGCCACCTGTATCCATGCTTCTACGGCCACGATATCCTCCATGAGTCTGACCTTCAGGAATCTCAATTCTCAACCCCCAAAATCTCCCTTTACTAATATCCTTCTTTGCATGTGACCTTGGACGACATCCTCACATGACCATGTGGCTTCCTGCTAAAGCTCACGCACGTCAAATCCTCGAAATGTTGTGAGATTGTCGTGTTGGCATGTTTTTCAGACAAAGGCAGAGTATGCATGTTTTTCATTGATGGCAAAGATCACAATTAGAATCACAATGGCAATGATGGAATGACAAGATTAGCAGTGTAAGCTCGGGAGGAGGAGAAACAGTGATTGTTGGATCCCATTCAGAATTCTCGATGACCGTCAGATATGAATTAAGACTAGAGGAGCACACAAAAGAGGAGATCATATCTCAGGCGTCAGATCTGAGTGTGAAGACCATCCATCGTCGAATCTAGAATAAGGAGCACAATCTTTAAGTACAATATGAAGCAGGTTTAGAAAGTCCCGAAAGCAGGAGGACCATTGATCCAAGAAGGACACGTGCCAAACAGTCAGAGCATGACAAAGGTTTCTTTTCAGAGTTTTGTAGATCTAGAAATCCAAAGGAAATAGGTTCTCTAACCCCTCAAACTCATGATATGCAAAATCGCGATAAAAATCCTGACCATTGGAGTCATAAGACACATGGAAAGCGATTGAATTTCATTGACTTGCACATTGGAGGAGTCAGCAGAGCATGGTGTGGGAACTTGTGATATGTGATATCCTGAAATGATTCGAGTGGTCGAATTGAGGGTTGATATAAACCCTTGGATTGAGGTATGTTGTTGAACGTTGGATGCAGAGGACACATTGCGAGCCATTGGCATTTCGCTGACTGAAAGGTCAAAGGAAGGAGGCTCCTAACCTCTCGAACTTGTGATATGCAAAATCATGATATAATCTCAGTCGTTGGATTGAAGAAAAATCTGGGTCGTCAGATCTAGGAGGTAGATCATGACAGACCATGTCAGTGAGGACAGGTGGCAACTTACGATAGCAAGGACACATGGCACAAGCATATAAGGACAAGTGTCAAATTGTTTCAATTTTTCAGGCCACTAGAAAGCATAATTCTAAGTGACATGTGGAAGCCACTTGGATCTTGACACGTCATTGAGTGATGCAAGAATGACTTCACTTCATGAGTTCTTGTTTCAGGAGTTTCAGCTTCAAAGTCCTGAAGGCTCAAGTACCGGGGCAGAGGAGAGCCATCTGATCACCGTGGATGGTGGACCGTTGATCTGGCTCCATTTCGAAGTTTCGGATACCGGGAGTTGGAGGAGTCAAAGACACTCACGGCAAGAATGTCGAAATGAAAAATCGCAAAGCACCTTTTGGCGCAGTGTGTGGTCATTGTCAATGGTCACATGAGGGGAAAGAGCTAGCGGAGCTAAGCTCCTTTTCGGTGATCGCAACATGAAGAGTCGAGACTCTTCACCATAGGATTCACGAAGTCGTGAATCGCAAAGTGCTCATTTGGTTAGCGAGTGGTCACAGCATGTGGTTACATGGTCATGAGAAGGGAAGGAGCCAGTCCAGCTAAGCTTCTTTTCGGAGTTTCGGGGATCACGGCTTGGAGTGTTGAGACCCTTTGACACAGGATTGTTGAAATGCAAAATGTGAAATGAATTTTGATTAGGCCCGTGGTCACATCCAATGGGCATATGGAATAAGTGAGAGACCCAGCACTTGTAATTCAATGGTGCGTGTTAATCAAGAATATGATCGAAGGGTCATTGTTTATTTTCATGGTTAATAAGCTCAGTTACGATTCAATTAGAAAATTGAATCATGGTTCTTGATCGATTGGCGATTCAGTTGCTGAGATGTTTTTGTCTTTTCCCAAGGATATTCGAGGTGTAACTGATGAGGTTGGTGTGTATAAAAGGAGAGATGCAACGACTGTGTAAATTTGGATATTCTAACCGAAACAATGAGATGAACTGTAAGATGCGTAAAATGACAGAATGAAGAGCATGAGATAAAACTCAGAGATGAGTAACAGTCGTCGAACAGACAAAAGAAAGAGTAGAATAGAAGAATAGCATGAAGCAAGAGAAAAATAGTAGAATAGCATGAAGCATAACAGAACTGCAGAACGGTTTTTGAACCAGAGAAGAATTGAAAAACAGTGAAGAAGAGGTAAGAATTGAAATACCTGTATTGTTTGTCTGTCAATCATTTATTCATAATCAGGGAGGAAGGGTGGTTCTGGGGAGGATTGTGGTCCTCTGATATTCAATTTGGTGCTTTAATATTGGAATTTGTATCATCCATCTAGTTGTGGCTAGAAAACAGGGTGGCAGGGTGGTGCTTGGGAAAACATGGAGTTTTCTATATACAAGTTGGTACTTGTATAAATCCAGTTGGTGCTGGAATATTTAGGGAGTTGGTGCTTCCTTATAGTGGGTGCTAGAGAAACCAGAGAGTTGGTGCTCTCAATAATTTGGAGCTTGTAAAATAGAGGTAGTAGCCTCACTTTGAGTTGGTGCTCAAACATAGATGATGTACAAAACTTAAAAGACTACCTATCATTTTGAAGAAGAAGAGGCTTTATCCCTTTATCGGTTTCCTCGTGAAAATATGTCTCTGTGTATATCTTAAGTGTGATTGATGATCATTATTTATGTTGTCCATATGATGTATAATATTGATGGTCACTTGATGAAAGATTAAAAATGGTTTAATAGACTTAAAATTGTTTAAGCACAGTAACAACCAATTCNCCCCCCCCCGCTTAGTTGTCTTAGTAATTTCAAAAATTGGTATCAGAGCGGGTTCCTTTTATTTAAAGGTAGATACATAAACTTAAACATGACAATTCATGAAGGGACTTTAGCCACTAAGCCTCCTCTGTTTGATGGAACAATTTTTTCCTTCTAGAAGGTTAGAATGAGAACATATTTAATGGCCTTAGGTACTGATGTTTGGGATGTAGTAGAGACTCGATATACAAAGCTTGTTGTTCTAGCTTCCAAGGATGATAAGTTAGAGTTTAGGTTTAATGATAAGGGAATGAATTCTATCTTGAATGGACTTCCTGAAGCTAAGTTTGTAAAGGTGATGCATCTTGAAACTACCAAAGCAATGTGGGATAAACTTATTAGCTGTTATGAAGGAAATGAGAAAGTAAAAGATGCCAAACTTCAAATACATAGATTGAAACTTGAGCAACTAAAGATTAATGAAGATGAAATAGTTAGCAAGTATTTTTTAAGAGTTGAAGAACTTGTGAATACCATGAAGGGTCTTGGTGAGAAGATTGAAGAACCATTTCTAGTTCAGAATATTTTAAGATCTCTTCTTGATAAATTTAATCCAAAAGTCTCTGCAATAGAAGAACTAAATGATCTTAAAACTCTATCCATTGATCAAATCCTAGGAACTCTAACTGCATATGAAATGATAATCAATAAAGATAAATCCATTACTAGAGAAGAATCTTTTAAAGCAGATAAGAATATTGATTCAGAATTAGATGATATTGAGGCAAAATTTGTGAGAAGCTTAAAGAAAGGATCAAGAAAATATCAAGGCAAGATTCCCTTCAAATGTTTTAACTATGGTAAGATAGTTCATTTTGCATCTAAGTGTCCTCACCAGAAAAAGGACCAAAACTCTGATAATGAAAAGAAATACAAATTTAAGAAATATAGTAAAAAGAAAAGTTTGTGGGCAAACAATGACAACTCCTCAAAATACATAGATAGTGATTCATCATGTGAAGACAAAGTGAATGATTTTATGCTTATGGCTATGGGAGATCTTGATGATGAAAACAAAAGGGGTGAAATGTATGACGAAGAAGATGTGGTAGATATGGAAGGTGAATTAATCAGTGCTTTGGAAGAAATTGGCAGACTCGGATTTAAGAAGAGAAAACAAAAAAAAATGTTGATGCAATTTAAAATGAATGATAAAAAAATTGATGAAGACTTTTCTCTACTAAAAGTTGAGTTGGAAGAGGAAAAGAAAATTGAGGAAATTTTGAAACAATAGTTATCAGAGAAGAAAACGAGGTGTGAAGCCTTAGAAGAAGAGATAGTAAAAACTAGAAAAGAAATGGAGAAGTTTAAGGCATTGTATCACCAAAATCTGTCAAGTATTAAAGCTTCAGAAGGATTATCCTCCATTCTAAATCAACAAAGGAATCCAAAGTTGAAAGCTGGCTTAGAATATGAAGAAAGATCAAGTAGTGATCTTCCAAGTAATAAAGAACCCATCAAGTTTGTCAAATCTAAAATCATTGACAACAACCACTCTGCAAAAACAAAGAAAGAAAATCAATCACCAAGAAGGAATGAAAGAAAAAATACCAGAACTGAATCTATAGATCAGAGAAATTATCAGCATGAAAGAAATCGACCCACTCAAAGAAGACAGACTTTTTCCAGGTATAAAGGATTTTTCTATGGATATTGTTTCCTCTATTCTAATTTTGGTCACAAAGTTATAACTTGTTCTTTAAGACTTAGAGATGAGCAATCAATATACTCAAGGAATAATTATCTGCCACAACAAAGATTGAGACAACCAAGTAACAAACAACCACAGACTACAAATCATGTGATAGCTGGGAAAAGGACGCAGGTTAAGTACAACAACAGTTATGAGCATAACAATCGCTATGATCTACTATTCAGTGAACCCGAATGTTACATCTGCCATAATTATGGACATAAAGTTGCAGATTGTCGTTTAAAGAAATATAAGCTAGATCTGACTCCTACTATTGAAAATTTCAAGGTTTGGAAGAAGAAAGAAGATGATCAGTGTGGATTAGTGTTATCAGCCCAAAGACAAAGAATCCCTGGTATATTGACAGTGGATGTTCCAAACATATGATCAGAGACAAAAGTAATTTTCTAACTCTAAGTGAAAACAAATCAGGGAATGTAACTTTTGGAAACGATGCACCAGGAAAAATAAAAGGTAAAGGAATGGTAAGTATGAGTAATGGAAAAGGAAAAGATCAAGACATGTTATTTGTAGATGGTCTGAAACATAATCTGCTTAGTGTCAGTCAAGTCTGTGACCGAGGATGTGAGGTTGTTTTTACTTCTAAAGATTGTAAAATAAAGTCTTTGAATTCAGGACAGTTGGTTGCAAAAGGGATAAGAACAGAAAACAATGTTTGTGTGTTAAAAGAAGAAAAAGAAGAATGTCACTTAAGCAAGTATGATGAAAGTTGGATATGGCATAGGTGACTTGGACATCTAAATTTTGATCATATAATCAAGCTTAGAAACAATGGGGCGGTAAAGGATCTTCCAAAGATATCAAAACCATATGATTTTGTTTGTAAACCTTACCAGATAGGAAAAATTACATGGACACAGTTCAAATCTAAAAACTTCCCTTCAACAGAAAAACCTCTCCAGTTAGTTCATATGGATTTATGTGAGCCATCAAGGAAAGAAGGTACAGGAAAAGAAAACTATTTTATGTTGGTTATTGATGATTATTCAAGACTAACATGGGTTTCCTTTTTGAAGGAAAAATATGAAGCATTTGAAAAATTCAAATTGTTTAAGGCTCTAATTGAGAATCAAACAGGAAAAAGATTGAAAGCAATAAGGTCTAATAGAGGAGGAGAGTTTAGCTCATGTAACTTCAAAGAGTTCTATGATAAACATGGGATCAAAAGAGAGTACACAATCCCAAGAACTCCACAGCAAAATGGAGTTGTTGAGAGGCAGAACAGATCAGTACAACAAATGGCAAGATCAATGATGAATGAAAGGAATATATCTCAAACATATTGGGTGGAAGCAATCCATACAGTTGTTCACATTCTTAACAAATCTCATCGCAGACCACACAATGAAAAGACTCCTTATGAACTATGGTTTGGAAGACCTACCTCAATCAAGCATTTTAAATTCTTTGGGAGTAAATGTTATATCAAGAATAATGATGAAAATATTGGAAAATATGATGACAGGGATGATAAAGGTATATTCTTAGGTTATGCTACAAATAGTAAAGGATACATATGCTACAATAAGAGGCTGTATAAATTGGTTGATTGTATCGACATAAAATTTGATGAAGAAATCTCGGTACGAAATGTAAGCAATGTCGAAGAACCAAGCACAGAAGATATAGTTGAAGATGAAGATGAACAGGTCCAAGGAGCAGAAAGAGAAGAATCTGAATTAGATGAAGATACAAATACTCTGACTGACACAAATCAGCAGAAAGAAGCAAAATCACCTCTCAGAATTGTTAGAAAGAATCATCTTGAAAATAAGTTAATTGGAGATATAAATAAAGGAGTTCGGACAAGAAGGAAATTGATTAAAGACTCAGAACAATCTCATGTTGCCTTTTTATCTATGACTAAAGCTAAAAAAATTGATGAAGCTAGCCATCATGATGATTGGATTAGAGCTATGAATGAAGAGCTTGATCAGATTGAGAAGAACAATACTTGGGAGCTTGTCCCTAGACCCGAAGATAAGAATGTAATAGGTTCCAAATGGGTGTTTAAGAATAAAATGAATGAAAAAGGACAAGTTGTTAGAAATAAAACCAGATTGGTCTGTAAAGGGTATGCACAAGTTGAAGGTCGGGACTTTGATGAAAATTTTTCACCAGTGGAAAGATTGGAATCCATCATAATGTTTATTTCATATTCATGTCATAAGAACTTTAAATTTTATCAGATGGATGTTAAGTCATCATTTATTAATGGAGATCTAGAGGAAGAAGTATATATGGGGCAACCTGAAGGATTCTCATTGATAGATAATCTTGATTATGTTTGCAATCTGAAGAAGGTCTTATATGGACTGAAACAAGCACCACGAGCTTGGTATTATAGACTGGACAAATTTTTACAAGACAAAGGGTTCAAGAAAGGTATTGTTGACAACAATCTCTACTTTAAGTCTGAAGGTGATAATTTACTAGTTGTTTTGATTTATGTAGATGATATTATTTTTTGCTGTACTAATGAATCCTCTGTCCAATGGTTTTCTAACTCTATGAAAACAGATTTTGAGATGTCCATGATAGGATAACTATCATACTTTCTGGGTTTACAAGTAAATCAGAGTTCTGCGGGAATATTTATCTCTCAAGAAAAATATTTGAAAGAGATGTTGAAGAAATTTCAGATGGAGGATTCCTCTCCTATTAGCACACCTATGGTGGTTATTTGCAAGCTCGGTAAAGATGATATTTCACCTAATGTTGATCAAAGGACATATCACTTTATGATAGGTAGTCTTATGTACATCACAACATCTCGTCCTGATATAATGCAAGCTGTTGGAATGGTAGGTCATTACCAGTCTTCTCCTAAACAAAGTCATTTGGTAGTTGTCACAAGGATATTCAAATACTTGAAGGGAACAATGACTTATGGTCTGTGGTATCCCAGAAATTAGAAATTTTAGTTAACTTCTTATTCATATGTAGATTGGGAAAATTGTGTGGATGAGAGAAAGAGCACCACTGGAGGTGCATTCTTCCTGGGTGACTCGTTGGTAGCATGGATTAGTAAGAAGAAGGGATCTATTTCATTATCATCTACAAAGGAAGAGTACATTGTTTTTTCTACTTGCTGCACTCGGATTTTATGGATGATTCAAACTCTTACGGATTTGAAGGTAAATTATACCGATCCGATTACAATTCACTGTGATAACACTAGTTCTATTAGTGTCTCCAAGAATCATGTTCTTCATTCCAAGACTAAGAATATCCCAATAAAATACCATTTTCTCAGAGAACAAGTTACAAACAGAGTCGTTCAGCTGAATTATATTCCTTCCACGGAACAGATAGTTGATATCTTTACTAAACCATTAGCAGCAACCCCTTTTGGATATCTTCGTCAAAAGTTCGGGGTTATAACTTCTTTCGACTAATCTGTTCACCTGGTCAGGGTGAGTACTTACTGAATATCTGTTATATTTCTAAGCTTCTCATAGTTGACAGGGGGAATATGTACTACAACAACTTAGGGGGAGCATGTTTCTTCTTTGACATTGATGTCAAAGGGGGAGAAAGTGTGGTAATTTCAAGGATGCTACAATGGTATAATTGGATGTTCTTCAAGATTGGATGTTCTTCCATGGGATTCAAGGGGTTGCCATCAATGCCAAAGGGAAAGATTGTTGGCATGTTTTTCAGACAAAGACAGAGTATGTGTGTTTGTCATTGATGGAAAAGATCACAATTAGCATCACAGCGACAATGATGGAATGGCAAGATCATAGGTGTAAAATCAAGAGGAGGAGCAACAATGATTGTTGGATCCCATTCGGAATTCCTGATGACCGTCAGATCTGAATTAAGACTGGAGGAGCACACATAAGAGGAGAATAGATCTCAGGCATCAAATCTGAGTGCAAAGACCGACCATCGTCGGATCTAGAAGAAGGAGCATGATATTTAAGTACAAGATGAAGGGGCTTAGAAAGTCCCAAAAGCAGGAGGATCATTGATCCAAGAAGGACATGTGGAAAACAGTCAAAGCGCGACAAAGGTTTCGTTTCAGAGTTTCACAGATCAGGAAATCCAAAGGAAAGAGGTTCTCTAACCCCTTGAACTCATGATATGAAAAATTGTGATAACAATCCTGACTGTTGGAATCATAGGACACGTGGCAAGAGATTGGAATTTCGCTGACTTGCACATTGGAGGAGTCAACGGAGCATGGTGTGGGAACTTGCGATATGCGATATCGTGAAATGATCTGAGCTTTCGGATTGAGGGTTGATATAAACCCTTGGATCGAGGTATGTTGTGGAATGTTGGATGCAGAGGACACATGGAGAGCGATTGGAATTTCACTGACTAAAAGGTCAAAGGAAGGCGGCTCCTAACCTCTTGAACTCACGATATGCAAAATCACAATATAATCTCAGTCGTTGGATTGAAGGCAAATCTGGGCCGTCAGATCTAGGAGGTAGATCATGACAGACCACTTTAGTGAGGACAGGTGGAAACTTACGACAGTAAATACATGTGGCACAAGCATATAAGGACAAGTGTCAAATTGTTTCGGCTTTTCAGGCCACTAGAAAGCATAATTTTGAGTGACACATGGCAGCTACTCGGCTCTTGACACGTCATTGAGTGACATAAGAATGACACCACTTCATGAGTTCTTGTTTCGAGAGTTTCAGATTCAAAGTCCCAAAGGCTCAAGTACCGGGGAAAATGAGAGTTGTCTAATCACCGCGGATGGTGGACCGTTGATCTGGCTCCATTTCAGAGTTTAGGATACCGGGATTTGAAGGAGTCAAAGACACTCACGGAAAGATTGCCGAAATAAGAAATTGCGAAGCACCTTTTGGCGCAGCCTATGGTCATCGTCGGTGGTCACATGAGGGGAAAGAGCTAGCGGAGCTAGGCTCCTTTTTGGAAATCACAACATGAAGAGTCGAGACTCTTCACCATAGGATTCTCAAAGTTGCGAATAGAAAAGTGCTCGTTTGGTTAGCGAGTGGTCACAACATGTGGTTACATGGTCACGAGAAGGGAAGGAGCCAGTCCATCTAAGCTCCTTTTTGGAGTTTCAGGGATCGCAACTTGGAGTGTCGAGACCCTTCGACACAGGATTTTCGAAATGCAAAATGAGAAATGCATTTTGATTAGGTCTGTGGTCACAACCAGTGGGCATATGGAATAAGTGCGAGACCCATCACTTGTAATTCAACGATGTAGGTTAATCATGAATATGATTGAAGGGTCATTGTTTATTTTCATGATTAATAAGCTCAGTTACGATTCAGTTAGAAAATCGAATCATGGTTCTTGATTGGTTGGTGATTCAGTTGCTGAGAAGTTTTTGTCTTTTCCCAAGGAGATTCGAGGTGTAACTGATGAGGCTGGTGTGTATAAAAGGAGAGATGCAACGACTGTGTAAAGTTAGTTGTTCTAACCAAAACAATGAGATGAACTGTAAGAAGGGTAAAATGACAGAATGTAGAGCATGAGATAAAACTCAGAGATGAGTAACAGTCGCCGAAAAGATATAAGCAAGAGCAAAATATCAGAATAGAATGAAGCAAGAGAAGAATAGCATAATAGCATGAAGCAGAGCAAAACAGTTTTTGAACAAGAGAAGAATTGCAGAACAATGAAGAAGGGGTAAGAATTGAAATACCTGTATTGCTTGTTTCTCAATCATTTATTCATAATCAGGGAGGAAGGGTGGTACTAGGGAGGATTGTGGTCCTCTAATATTCAATTTGGTGCTTGTATTGGAAGTTGTATCTTCCATCTAGTTGTGGCTAGAAAACAGGGTGGCAGGGTGATGCTCGGAAAAACACGGAGTTTTCTGTATACAAGTTGGTGCTTGTATAAATCCAGTTGGCGCTGGAATATTTAGGGAGTTGGTGCTTCCTTCTAGTGGGTGCTAGAGAAACTAGAGAGTTGGTGCTCTCAACAATTTGGAGCTTGTAAAATAGAGGTAGTAGTCTCACTTTGAGTTGGTGCTCAAACATAGATAATGTACATAACTCAAAAGACTGCCTATCATTTCGAAGAAGAAGAAGTTTTCTCCCTTTATGGGTTTCCTCGTGAAAATCTATCTCTGTGTATATCTTATGTGTGATTGATGCTCATTATTTATGTTGTCCATATGATGTATAATATTGATGGTCACTTGATGAAATATTAAAAATGGTTTAATAGACTTAAAATTGTTTAAGCACAGTAACAATTGATTCACCCCCCCCCCTCTCAGTTGTCTTAGTAATTTCAACACGTTGATCTCCTGATCTTGACAGTAGCTTTGGATTGATGGTTCAGATCTTTCCTCTCCAAATCTATGGACCATATTTGCTTCCTCTCGATCAATGATCAATATCTCTTCTTGATTCCAGACTTCGCAATTTTGAAGTCTCAAACCTCTCTTTCCTTCATACTTCATTCTTCTGGATTTAACGATTTGTTTTCATGTGTCCTTCCTTCGTATCGACGGCTCTCACCATTTCAGGACTCCAGCCTTCGGCGTTCTCAAACTTTTCTCCCTCGCATTCTCCCAGAGTGATTTCACCCAGAATTCACGATACTTAACCACGCATCCCCTTTATAGATATGATGACTCGGATTCTCTTCGGGCTTTAGCGATTCGGAAATTTCGATTCTCAAACCAAAACTCCAATATAAAATTCTCCTCGAGCTTGTGATCTGGTGACAAGTGTCCCCTCTGCATATCGACGACTCTCAGTTCTTCGGCTATTCAGTCTCGGGTATTTCAACCTTCTGTGTGCTCGTTCCTCCGAAGCATCTTCAACTGAAACACATGATATCTTGACGCATGTCTCCCCCTTGATCTGACGGCCTCTATCCGCTTTAGGTCTTCAGATTTCGAGAGTTTCAACTGCCGTGCACTCTATTCTCCCGGAGTGCTTTCACCTAAAAAATTCAAATCTTGCTCCACTTATCGCCTTTGATGATGGGCAATCCCTACTCGCTTCAAGACTTTGGGACTTTGACAAGTCCGATCTCCTGTGTGTACACAACGTTAAGGCTCATGCACTTCCATCTGGATCCAACGACTATTGACCCTCTATGCTCAGATCCAACGGATGAGATATGTTTCTCTCTTATGTGCTTCCTCTGTTCACTGGACTCAAATCTAGCAGTCTAGATCCTTCCCCACAACAATCTAATGGCTTTGGTCATCCCTCCTCTTGATCTTTAGAATTATCTCACCTAGGAAGACTTAGTCCACGTTCAAAGATCTCAGCCTTTCAACTTTCTCTCACAAACCCAACTCCTTTGGGTCTCGCTTACGCTCTTGTAGTGTTATCTCTTCTGAGCTTCAGACTTAGAATAAGTCCACCTCTTACACACTCTCTATGTTATCCCTTCTGAGCTTCCTCTCCTCGAATATTTCGATCTCCCACGCACTCCTTGCGTTTCTGGGATTTCGTCAAACTTAGAATCCGAAGGATTTCTTGAACAAGAAATACTTCTCACCCTCCTGGCGTTCTTCTGCTCAATGCACTCCTTGCAGATCTTTTCCTCACAGAGTATTCAATAACGTTGTTAAGATGTGCATTCCTTGTGCTAGCTACAAAATCTCAAATGTTATGTTGTGCACTCCTTGCACAGCCTAAAGAACCCAGAATGATATTTCAAACTCAACCAAATATAGAGAAATCTATCTTCCTACTATAAATGAAACTTATCATACATCTAGAACATTCATTCATAAAATACACACATGAACAACAATATGCAGGAACAATTTTTTTTCTATTATCTCTATGTGTCTATACAGATGTTTTACAAAATTGGACTATGACAAAGTCTCAGTTCTCTCCTATTCTAACTCTACCCTAATTTTTGCTTCTCTAAGACCTCTCTCAAGTCTCCTAATTACAAAAGAGGGCTCTACAAGATGATCCTCTTCACTACCTTAGTGCCATTACTATCTCAGCTACAACACCAACTACTACAACTACATTCCATAAATGAATGTCGAGACTTGACTACGATCTGGACCCGCTACAGGTAACCATTTAAGGCAACCCCAACCACTACCTGTACAAAGGCATGGCCTGGCCCTTATGGCCTTACAACGCAAAAATCTGCATAGGATTATTTCAAATTTTAAAAATGGGAGGGTTAATGCCTCTCCCTTTCTCCATTGTGTGCTTATGCGTGTTGGTGTGATGGCACATTTACTGGCATGAAGGGATTCTCCTGCATCACATGTACTTCATTATATTCACATACATGCATAAAATTGATTTTTTAATGTAGTTTGTGGTGTCTAATTATCTTTATCTTATATTTTATAATAAGATTTCACTGTCTCTTTTAATATATGTAATAAGATGTGTTAAAAATAATATCAAGTTGTTAGAGTGTAAATCACTTATGATGTAAATCAAGAAAGGTTTGCAGTTCAAGGAATTGGATCTTTGTATGATACTTATCTTTTTGAGGATTTAATTGTTATGTTTAATCAGTTATTTATGGAAAATCATAATGAACTCAAATATCATTTATTGGAATAGAACCTCGATGTGGAGGATAACACTCCAACCCACAACTATTCACTTTAAACCCAATTGATAGATAGATAATACCACATATATATATATATA
>ML780121.1:136824-150930 GCA_009831015.1 Picea engelmannii
ATGATGGATTTATCGATGCTCCTTAGACATAAACGCATCAATGTGTTTCTGTTGAAACGACTTACCAAAAAATCGGAAAACATTTAAAAAAAAAAATTCAAATTGGAAACTGTTTAAAAAATAAAAATAAAAAGTCAGAGGGTCGACTGCGTTTGGGATCCGATGCAATAAGTGGTCCCTTTGCATCACATGTCAAACAATTATATATAGAAAAACAAACCCATTAGATCTGTAATGCCTAAAATGAAAATCCTTAATTTTGAAGTGATAGAGGGAGTTAAACCCTAGGGTGAAAGTTTGCATTCACATAAGAAAAAAAAAAAAGGTTTTGAGTGAATCACCATACCCTTCAAATCCTATTTTTCAGAATATTTATGTTGTTCCAAAGTATTCTTCTGCTCCACACTTCTCCCCAGTATGTCTCTTTTCCAAATTTGTCTCCTATAAATTTTGGCAAAATGATGAAAATATTGAATACCTTCTTCATATTAAAAACATTTTATGAAAAGGGTTTAGAGTGAATCACCATACCCTTCAAATTATCGTATTCTGAATAATACTGTGGTTCCAAAGTATTTTTCTCCTCCACAATTTTACTTTGTATGTCTCTCATGCAAGTCTTTCCCCTACAATTTTTTGCAAAATAATGAAATAGTGAATAGTTTTTTAGTATTTAAAGGACTTTATGAAATTCGATTCACGTTCTTTTTTTAATTGTTTAAATAATCGTGTTTTTTTAACTTTTTCGGCATGACGATGCATTTATGTAAAACACAATGGTGCATCCATATTACATTATGCACTAGTGAGTCCATATTATATGACACACTGATAACATATAATTTTTTTTTTATTAACAAAATCTCGAAACACAGTGTGGTTAATTTTTCAACACACTAGTGCTTATTATTAATATGTGAATTGGTGTGTTTGTGGTTTATAAGTACACTGGTATGCTTTTAAATTTATTTGAACTTTTATTTGCACATAAAATAGTATATTCATCTCAAATTATCTTTTAGCATGAATTCACATAACTTATAATACTTCAGTATACATTTTACATTTTATGTTTCCTTATTCTTAAAAAATGGTTTCAAAACTATATTCAAACTCAGATTGTGGTATGGTCCTCAAAATTTATTTTAGATATGTATAGAAAAATTTATTGTTATTTTTTTTAAAATGCAAGGAGAAAACCTTATTATATGATCAAATGGACAATTTTTCAAATTCCATCCCATTACATATTGCTCAAATTCCATCGTGGAGTTCT
This sequence comes from Picea engelmannii, assembly GCA_009831015.1. Classification (NCBI taxonomy): domain Eukaryota; kingdom Viridiplantae; phylum Streptophyta; class Pinopsida; order Pinales; family Pinaceae; genus Picea; species Picea engelmannii. The sequence continues at coordinate 138,101 of ML780121.1, forward strand.
CCCTTTCCATCTCCAGTAAGTTTAACTTATTTTATTTATGTTTCAATTATAAATTGAATTATTTTGTGTCCATGTCAATTTGAATAAAAATGTGTCCAAATTTGTAGGATCTTGATTCAGAATCGAGTTCATATGAAAAAATTATTTCAGTACCGGTTCAAAAATTCCGGAAGGTCTTATCAGGAGAAACATATCGCAAACAGTCGGTAGATGAAAATGGACAGTCTCTTTACCCTGCCAATTGTGACATTCCATCTTCTAGCTGCAATCCTGGCTTAGCAATGGTAATAATTGTTTGGTATAATGTAATTTGAATGAAGAAATTATTGCATTGTGCTTACTAATATCATCGATGAACTTATAATGTTCAATATTTTTGAAATTATGATTCTTATGATGATGAGACGCCTACCTATCATCTTCCGTTTCACCCTAAAACAATGTCAAGACGAGAGAAGGTTGCAATGAGAGAAAAGCTCAGAGATGAATCATACCAAGAATGGTTGAATCAACCACTTATTCAATTCCCACTACGTCCAGATTCACCAATTAGGAATGACTACACCAATAGTAGTTCTTCAGAAGTTGGTAATGGAGACAATCAAAAAGAGGTTGGTATGGATGATTACTTATGGGATACGACTGTCATGGAGAAAATGTTGTTAGATGCATTCCATAATGATGAGATAGGTGATGATTCTCATATCAGTGATACCATTTTCGAAAGCCTAAAATATGCTTCCACCACCCCTCTCTTTGGACCTAGTGCCTAGTCAAAGTCTACCCAACTTGGGGAAACAATGTTACTGTACAACGTGAAAGAAAATTTTGGCATGTCAAATGCATGTTTCTAGGCAATATTGAGGTAATTGACCAACAAGTGCCTTATATTAATTTTGATAAATCTTGTCACACACTCAACATTAGAAATGGTTTCTTTTATAAACGTTAAATGACCTTGTACATTTCGATTTCCCACTAACTGCAGGATATTGAAAGATAAGGTTCTTCCTAGTGATACTGTTTTTCCCAGTAGCTACGAATAGGAAAATCATTTGTTGAAAATGTTGGGTGTTGAGTATATATCATATCATGCATGTCTGAATGATTGTACTTTATATAGAGGAGAATATGAAAACAAAGATATATGTCTGAAATGTGGTCATGACAGGTACCATAAATCAAATAAAAATGGTAAATCACATGGTCCTCCTCATAAGATATTGAGGCACATGACTATAATCCAAAGGATTCAAAAGCTCTTTCATTGTGCAGAATTAGCTATGTTGTAGGTATGGCATGCCTCGCATAGAAGTGACTTGGGAGTTATGTGAATCCCAACAGATTCAATAGCCATGAAGCATATAGAGGATACATGGCCAACAAAATTCAAGGATGAAGTACGAAATCTACGAATCCGTATAGAAATGGATGGTGTGAACCCATATTCCCTCCAAAAAACCAACTATTATGTTTGGTCTGTAGTGTCACTTGATCAATAACAATATCCCCCCATGGTTGTCCATGAAGAATGAACATCTTATGTTGGCTCTTATAGTCCCTGGTAGAAGACAAGTGAAGAATATGGATGTCTACTTACGACTATTGGGATATGAATTGAAGGAATTATGGGAAGGGATACATGTATACAATGTATGAAGACTCATCGCAACAGAGATGAATTTTACATTGTATGGAATATGTGCTTACACCACACATGATTTTTTTTTGACAAGAGCGGTTATGTTGCATTAAGCGGCATTCTAGCAAGCCAGAATCAGGAAGTTACAAATCTGAAGAAGGTTGGTGACCTCTAACAGTGTTGCCAACCTTCTTGTGAATGTCTTGGGAGACCAATCCCATCTGCTTCTTGAGCTAATTCGAGAAAATGACAAAAATTGCATACATGAGTAAATTCTCACAAACTGTGAGCATAGTAGAAGACAGAAGCAATGCATTAAACTGAGGGGGATGAAATTTTCCCCTTAAAGTAGGGATCCAGCTTTTTCTGAGAACCTAAAGAAATGTTGGAGGCCGCCTCCTTTTCTCTGCACGCTTTGTTGGTCCTTCGCCCTCGGGTAAGGGGTGGAGATGGAAATGAATTTTCTTCAGGTTCATAAGTTTCCACAGAGCCACTAGAGGGGACTGAAACAACCAGACCTGCAGAGGTAGAGGGTTCCGGAGCTGAAGCCCTAGTTTCTCTCGCTGCTACTGAATCTGGGGGGATGGAATCTGGAAGGCTTTCGTCTGCCGGAGGATCTTCCTTAACCGTTGTTGCTTCTGGATCTAGGGCTTCATCTTCCTTCAGCGCATCAAAGCTGTTTTTATTTTCTAGAGTTGCCTCTGCTGAATGTGTGGCCTTCGGAGCCTGGGCTAGTGGATCCTTTCGCCTTGGCTGCCTTCGTCGGTTAGATACTAGCTGAAAATCATCTTCTTTGATTGGTCCCGGCTCCTCGGGGGCTTTGGGGCAGCTTTTTGCGAAATGACCATAAGCATGGCACCGGAGGCACTTAAAAGGAATCTGCTCATAGTCCAGCTCTTGGATATGGCACCATTCCCCCAGGGAGAGATTAATGGCTTCCGGAATTCCTTTCTCGAGGTTAACCTCAACACAAATATGAGCACAGGTAAACTGATCCCCTTTCGGCTCCGCCCTATCCAGGAAACGCCCAAGCTTATTTCCAATGTCCTCCAGAGATCTTATCCCCCAGAGATGCAAGGGAAGATGACGCAGCCTAACCCAAACAGGGGCTGTTGTGATCTCAGCTCTGGGATTGAAGTCAAGAGTCCAGGGGGCTAAGAACAACCCTCTTGATCCCATAAAATAGGGTCCAGATCTGAAAACTAGATCACGGTCCTCTTTCCTCGTGAAACTGAAGAAAAAAAAAACCCTGCCTACTCGCACAGAGAAACGTTTCCCTGTATCAACATCTTCCAACGATCATCCATCCATGCCTCCACCGTTTTGGGGCTAGGCCATAACCCTGTAAACTTTCTGATGAGGGCCTTTTCTACTAGAAGGATGGCAAGATTGCAAGGGTCCTCTGGAGATAGCTCCAGAGAGGGGATCTGCTCCATCTTCTTAACAAACTTAGACGAGAGAGAAGGCTTGGATTTAGGTCCTACCGAGCGGACTAACGTTTTGAATGCTTCCAAAGGGTCTTCTTCCAACTCGGAAATCGGATCTGGGGCCATCGTAGTCGGGCGGCGACCACCAGCAAACAAGAAGATGGAGCATGTCGCAGAGGAAAGCCAAGACCACTGTTCCAAAATGCATGCAAGAGCTTAGGAAAACGCAGGCAAAATGCTCTGAAAAATGTCGATCCGCGGCCCTGTATGCAAAGAAAGCTCGGCTGCTACAGACGAAGGCCGCGCCCCTCTCCAAGTGATTTCAGTTGATAGGGATGAGGGCGGTAGCGATTTCAGGTTGACGACAGGGACGAGGGCGACGGCTAGGGTAAACCCTAGCCGCAGAGGAAAATGCCTGGACCTCTTCTCATTCCGCGCAGCACCACACATGATTATCTAGGCTTAGGAGTTTTTTTTGGTAATTAACATGTTTATTGATTTTTTTATATACGTAACAGTATTTATTTGCATATTTAATTCATTGTGAATGACATTCTATTATTAAACACTAATGTTCTATGTATACAATAATTTCACATGTCTTGTAACTAAAAGATATCATATATGTAAATGTTATGTACATTCTCTGAAGGCTAGATGGTCCAATCACCTACGAAATCCAATGCACGACTACTCGAGGGTATTCCTCCTAGAAGAACACCCTTATAGAAGAGAAACATCCGCTTTCAATGGTAAACCAAAGACAACCCAAAGGTCTGCACTAATGACACCAACATAATGGCTTAGAGAATATGAGAGAGAGAAGGAGAAGGATATTACGGAAATGTTCGATTCAAATGGGGATCCTATGTTCAATGATCCATAATTCTTTGACACCTATGTTGAGAAATTTATCATTGGGATGAAAATAAAATCTATATTTTATGAGCTCCCATATTGGGAGCATCTTAAGATTTCCCACTTACTAGATCCCATGCATATATTTAAAAATGTTTCATCTTCTTTATGGAGGCACATATCATCGAAATAAAGTGACACATTGGTTGTGAGGAGAGATTTTATTTCTTCAAAAACTAAAAAGAAACATTGGCCAAGACAAGAAAGTAGAGGAGAGGTTGGTCCCTCTTAGTCTTTCAAAGAAGGTGATGTCCCATGGATTTTGAATAAAGAATATCTTTCTTTTGCAAATGAAGTTATATTGGGTGTGAAGGTGCCTTATTTATATGGGTCTTCCCTATGACGTTGCCTCTTTGTGTGTCAATACCATTTTTCAGGGTTTAAAGCACATGACCATTTGAACCTTCTAAAGGTACAACATATGTCAAAAATATGATTTTATTATTTGTAATTTTTATTTTTATGCCATGGGATAAAACAAAATTATTTTTGTATGTGTTTACTTTGTAGTTTCATTATCCTCTACTCGTGCATGGGTGTGTGAACCTTGACTTCTCCCATGACCTAAGGCGTGCCATATCTAAATTATTTTCATTTGTATGTTGGAACACATCAAAGGAGATTCATATGGCTAGCATTCCATGGTGGTGTCCATAGATAGTTGAGATTGTTTGTATGTTTGAGAAGAAAATACCACCAAGTTTCATGGACTTCCAGGTTCATCTTCTAATTCACCTAGTAGATGACGTTGAATTAATCAAGGTGGTCTCCTGTCGTTTGATTTTTTTTAGAGAGGTACATGAAGAAAATGAAAGGATTTGTCCGTTAAAGGGAAAACCTCTAGGAGTCTATGGAAGAGGGGTACATATCATATGAGTCTTTCTATTATTCCAGTGAGTACATCAAGCAGATCGACAACACACTAGGTGCAGTGATTTGGGACAATGAAATGGATGAAGACAAAAGAGAAGGGGATATTCTCCAAATGAATGGAAAAAGGTGCTTGATAAAGAGTAAGTGACTTATCGTTTGCCAAGTTTCTACACGGTAATTATTCACATTGAACTTCATAATGTACATTTTCATGATCTCACATGTACTATATGTTGGTTTGATTTCATGAATACATCAGCGAATTCAAAAATTGATGCCATCAATAAATTCATTCTTTACAATTCGGAGGCAAAACAACCTTGGGTCGCATTGTACAAAAAGAAGCGGAGGAAATGGGAAAGTGATAGGAAAGAATTCAGACGGTTGAATGGTAGAATCATGCCTTATCCTGATCATTTAAAACAAAATATGCCAATGATATGCCCCAACAGTTGGGTTTCTAACCAAGTTAGAGAGAAATATGGTGCATATGTTCATTACCCGCGTGAAGAGGATGCACTAAACATAGGGATTGGTTGCAGCAACTCGATAATAATTTATTTGTGTACATAATTTTTAACTTTGTAATGCACATTTGAATTGTAATTACATCTATATTATTTTATATTTTAATGGTCGGGTTATTAGACATATATTGACACTGTGATTTGTTCACTTTTTTATAAGTGCATTTGTTCCCATCTATTTGGGCATATGGACATCATTTTCGCACAGAGGATGTTGATGATGGACACTTGACACAAGACTGTGGAGTGGAAGTCGAGTTCGACCAATCTAGTCATGCTAGCCACAATGATCAAAACACCATACAAGGGAAGTTAGGTTACGTCAGAAAGATACAAGAGATCATTCGAGTGGACTTCTCTTCTTTCCAATGTGTTATTTTTAGGTGCAAGCGGTGGGACATCTTTGATCAGAATAATGTAAATGAAGATCATGATAGTGGGACGATATGTATCAACTCTAAAACGATGTGGGATGAAGCTAAGGAGCCTTATGTTTTCCAAAAACATGGCAACCAAGTGTTTTTTTACCCAAATGTGTTGGATAAGGATTGGTGGTTTGTATTAAGACATGACCCTAGATTAAAACATATTTTTTAAAACAACAATGTTATCATGCCAAGCGAGGAAGATAATCAAGGCGATGGAAATGGAGAGTGATATGTTATACATGTTTTATTCTTTAATTACTTACTTTTATGTTTTCAAATCTATAGTGGATTTAATAATTTGATTATTAAATTTACAATGTTTTTAGTATTTAATATTTCATATGAAATATCATTAATTTTTTGATTGGATGATATAATTAAATGTTATGTGTAAATGATTTAAATATTTTGTCATTGTAAATCTAGATGATATTTGAACTTTTAGTATTTTAATTTCAATTTTTACTTTAAAAAACAATATATTATTGTATTGTAAATATCAAATATTTTATATCATAATTTTAAATTGTTTTTTTGTTACCCACAATTTCATATCATTACCATATCATAATATATTTATTAGTTTTTAATTTTGAGTTCATACATACTAATTAGGGGAATAATAGATCTAAAATGAGCCTCCGAAGTGAGTTTTGCAAAAAATCATCATTGTCCTTAAATAACTAATGCATGTGTCCCTCTCTAAACCCATATAATAATATATACTTCAAATGTTACATAAAAATCAAATACATAATATATTATTTAATATAATAAATATAATATATTATATTGTATATTAATTTTATATTATACATTAATTTTATATTATAAATATAATAATATAATATATAATAAATAAATAAATATATTATATTATATTATATATTGATGATGATGATTAACGTCCACCAAAACCGAATTGGTCTATCAGACCTTAAGAGGGTAAGTGATTACTTGTGATTCTTTAGAATTTTGTTTCTGTGCTAGAAAAGCATTAAGAGAAGATTTCCAAGATCACCATAGTTTTTTTGAGTTAAGAGGTTAGAAAAGTTGGTAGTGTAACAAATATTTTGAAAATGAGATCTAATCTGGGTATAGGCTGGACAATCTAAGAGAATGTGTTTTTCATTTTCACTTCTTAGTGTCACAAAGGTGACACACTCTTTCATCCCATGGCGTTTTAGGAATTGACCAATGCCCAGTTTCACTATGGATATCATGAGAATTTGTTCTTATCTTAGAAATGATTTTTTTTTCTTTACACTCGTCTAAACTTGTTGGACTCCAATATTGTAGTTAATCTCTTTCGACCAGCCCTTAGTGTTTTTGAACTTAGAAATAACGTTCTCATACATTCTTATTGTAGTAGCCCTCAACTCAAGAGGCACTTTAATCTCTTCCAACCTATTCCAAAGGTTTTTCCTAGGAACCATGTCAAACGTTTTTCTAAAGTCAACAAACAACAAAAAAGATTGGTTTTAGTATTGCAGAATTCCTCTGCAGTGATCCTAAAGGTAACAAGATGGTCCACATTTTAATGATATCTCCTAAACCTAGCCTACCATTTATCTCTTTTACCGTGAATTTCTAGCCAAAGGTTAATCTTTTTTTCCATAATAATTCCATAAATCTTGCCTAAAATCGGGCTAATCATAATGGTCCTATAATTAGAGGGAATGTTTCTATCCCCATTTTTAAAAATAGGAACAATGAGGCTTTGCATCTAGGTTTTAGGGAACCCTGCTTGACTGTTAAATTAAAGAGCTTGTGTATGTGAGGGATAAGGATAAGCCCTCAGATTTTAAAAATTTCATCTTGGTAGCCTTCATTGTCCTTAGCTTTCCCATTTGCAAGCCAATTAACCTTGAACTCTATGTCATCTCAAGAAAAAACGAAATACTCTATATGGACAATAGGAATGGTTTCCATGGCATTAGGAAAATCGTAAATAATTTTAAGGTAGGAATTCCAGTCCCTTAAGGGAATCACATTATTCTCTTTTAGTATTTTGGTTTAGAATTTGTCTCCAAAACTTCTTAGGATCCAGCTTAGATAGTTGTCAAAGTTTTTCTTGTATTTTATTGATATAATACCTTTTTTTTTCCTTTTAATTAGGGATTTGTACATATTGATCTTATCAAGTTTTAAGGACTCGTTAGAAGCATCCCTAATGGATTTCCTAGAAATTTTACATTCTTTATCATACCAAGGGTTGGTTGTTCTATTATTATTTTTATAGGACACCTCGAAAGAGAACTTGTTAATAGAAGTGGAAAGGGTAGTTGTAAAATTATGATAGAGTTATTCAATGTTTTCCTTATATGTTAGGAGATGTAATTTACTATTTAAATCCTTTATGAAAAGGTCAAATTTAATTTTTTCAAAGTGCAATTGTCTTTGATTATCAAAATTCTCTTCAATGGTGCTCATGTTCATGGAAAAGTTTAGAGTTAGGGTTAAAGGTTTATGATCAGAGTCAGGTTCATGGTCATTTAATAGGTTAAAAGTTGGTATTTGGTCGGAAACGTCAATATTAGATATCATATAATCTATGACTGTTGAGCCTCCAAATTGACATCCCCATTACCATATTATATTCCTCATTTATACCTTTTTGGCCTACCTAATCCCCATTACCATATTATATTCCTCATTTATACCTTTTTGGCCTACCTAATCTTGGATCAATGATAAAGAACCCTACTTCCAGTCACGGATAAGGTCATAAGGTAAAGTATAATTGAATTCATGCATTTTGTGGTTTATTAAGCTAGGAGACTAAATATTTCATGTACTAATGTTTAAAATTGTCAGGTATAGCCTTTGACCTTTGGATGAGTCCAACACTTCTATGTCAGCTCCACTATCCAGTACTTATGTGCGAGATTGCCCATTGTTTGAATCTGGTACCAAGCATGCCTTCCGTTCAAATCCGGTACCCACAAACCATTCACTGTCACGATCCAATACCAATGACCACAGACTGTTCTAGTCTTGGTACCAACCAATTATGTACTGTTCAGATCCGGTACTACCTACCGAATCTCACCTGTCATGATCTGGTACCAATACAGGAAACAAAGTATGTTAATATTGGCTCCAGATCGTGCCCAGGATAATTTTTTATTGTTTATGAAATCATCAAAGTTCTAGCAAGACTATGTTAAGGTAGTTTGTTTATTGCTTCATCCTCATGCACTTTGTGTCATGAGGATGAATCTTAAAATATGTAACCGAATATATAAATTTAACAATTGTTGATTTGTAAAAGATTTCACCTCCTTGTGTTTCACGACTAAGACTATTTAAATAGTCATGGAAAGGATGGTGGAAGTAGTAGAGAGATAGCATAACACAACATGTGAAGCAAGGTTACATATTGTAGAACATATCCTAAGTTGAATTTTAATAGAAGGATTTCATTTATTTCTTGATCATTTATGAATGAATGTGAGTTGAGTTGTTAGTAGAGTTTCATGTTTTGAGGTTTTGAGTAAGAGTGATGTGTGGATTAAAGGCCAACTCACTGTAGACTCAAGTCACTGACATGTTGAAGCAACAAGGGCCCATCGCCCAACAAAGGTTAGCATCCTTATAGAGTAGTGTTAACATTAGATTTCAATAGTATAATTGTTAGATTAGTTGAAAATTTGATTCTTTCAGATAATAGTAGTATAGTTCAGTTTAGAATTTTGATTATATGATTGCTTAGGGATCTTAATTTACTTTGTTTTTTCATATGCTCTATTTATGTTATTATGAATTTGATTTTGCTTAATGGACATGGATGTTGGCAGCAATAGTCAAACATAATTGGAAAAGAACTAATGAAGTTCACGATAGAATATTGTGAACCACAACATACTCAATATACTGGCTACTGAACTACCCATGCTATGTCTTGATGATTGATGTGTGATTTCCCTTTCAGAAGTGTGATTGCATAGTTAGCTTTATGGGTCAGATAAAAGAGTTGATCTGTCAAAGAAATCCATCTCATATTTGCATGTACCCCAATGGAGTAGATAGCCTCTCTGTGAAAGACAACCAAAGTGTGTTTCAGTTTGCTTCTTAATCCAGATTATTTCTATACTCGTGACATTAGAATTACCTCTCTTACTGGTGTCTTGTAACTCTGTTGATTACAAATCCCGGATTGATAAGTAATGAGTGCATTATACTAATCATAAAAACCTCCCTATTTTCATTGTTGAATGTTGCCCTTGTCAATAAGTCATCAGAAGAAAGGCAATTTCAATTTTTAAAGGCATGGGATCATATGCTAGGTGATAAATGTACTTTTGGAATTTGATTTGGTTTCTCATCCCTTATCATTTTTCTTCTATTTGTGAACAGTGTGTTGGGCCTTTTTGCATAAGGATATGCAACATCCTTGGCATGGGGGAGGGTCAAAGAGCCCCTTTCAAGACTCTTTTTCAGACTCACATCTCATCTACAGATATCAGCATGTTCACTGTACAACCCTGCAGAACAAGACACAAAAGAAGAAACTCAAGACAAGCACAGAATAAATAAGTTTCATAAAGTACAGGAAATTCCAATACTAAGCTTCCAGAAAACTCCACCCTAAAAAGATGAACTCTGACAATTTGTAAGCTTCAAATACAAAGGCAGACGCATATGCTATGGGTATTGGTTATGCAATGGTAAAAGCAAAGGTAACATGGCATTATTTATTTTCCTTTGCTTATAAAACTACAATAGGTATGAAAATGTATACTACATCTTATGACCTTAGTATTAAAATCATGCACCTAACTTTCACTTCCCTCATACCCATATGATTAACCTTAATCAATTCCCTCACCACGTAAGCGCTTGAAAAGATGAGGGAGGGAAAAACCACATCAAATGTGTGAATGTGGGGATGAACTAAAATAAGCATGCCCAGTAATGATGAGCCACGACTCTAAACCAAGAACGTGCTTCATCCTTGAACCATCATGAATCTATCTCACACGATTCAACACCAAATTCACCGCTTAGGGGTCCAATCACCTATCCCAAACAACAATGATGTTTTGATACTAAATGTCTCGTCCCCATCATTGCACTAATGGGTAGAAATGAAATGGATTATATGGGTGGTTAAGCCATCCAAATGAGCCTCATCTTGTCTTATTTTCCTTTGAAACATATTTACTTAAACTCACCATTCGAATTATCGACGCCATCACCATTTTTCCTATTGTTATCAATCTTTCTCCATTTTCAGAGCCTTCTCCTCTCTGCGATATCCGATACCAAACCATTACGCTCATAGCTGACTAAACCCTTGCATTATAGGCCAATTTTCACTCATGGTTTATAAAGATGGTTATAAGTAGACATGAACCAGTCTTTCAGATTTATAGGGAGACCAAGGAGTTCCAACTATGTAGAGATAAGTATGCTAGAGCGAGACGGATGCCATTTTTAGAGAAATTCACAGGTTGCCATGAGAAGGTATTTATTCAGAGTTACGATCGAGAGATGCAATCTGCAGCTAACAATTAATTAATCAATCTTAAGGGAAGCCACAGGATTATCTATCATAGGAGCCAACTATTTCAAAGGAGTAGGAATAAATAAGGAAATGTGCCAACGATTTATGAAGGAAGACCATCAACACCCTGATTGGAAAAAGGGGATTTTTAGAAACTATATCAAGGAAGAATATCATTCAATTCTTGCTAGTCTTCAACGATTCCTCACTTGTGAGGGAAGGTATGTTGTAACATTCTTATATCACCTTAGGATTTTGTTGCACTTTGAAGGAGGTCCTGAAATTGACTTCCCATATTTTTATGGATGAGCTTGAACAAGATGGTAAGAGGTGTCAAATCCCTATCCAAAACCAAGAAGACTAGCATTTATCATTAGGGTCTTATCAAAATGATAGTTATACATGAGATCAGGAAACACGAGTTTAGTTGGAAAACCCTCATCACTCAACACCTTTCCATAGAAAACGAACCTGTAGAGGAAGCCCATCCTACTCCAGATAAAAATAAGGAACCTAAGGAGAGAAAGGGCAAGGCAACCCCATCATCCTCCAGAGAATTAAAGGATAAAGCTAGTAAACAAGTAAGGCCCTCTTCCTCAAATAATAAGACTCTTAAAAGTCAAGAATCAAAAGGTAAATCTAAATTAGTGGAGGAGATCTCAGTAGTAGCACTTGAGGAGAGGGGTCATATGTCAAAATCCTTGAGGAAAGAGAAGAGTAGAGATGAACAGTTTATAGAACAATCTCTTGTAACCATTCCACAAATAGAAAAGAAGAAAAGGAAGCTTATGAGCACCTCTGATTCATTACCCCCTTGTAAAATAACCACAAGGAGAATGGAAAAGAAAGGAAACGCAGTTTTCAGTCCTCATACACATGAAGACCCAATAGATATTACCTCCCCTTCCCTAGACCTATCATTCCAGGATGACATCCCTAGATTGATTGAGGAACAAGTTATTATTACTTTGTGTTGGATGAGGGAGGAAGTGGAGGAAAGAGAATGCATCCAGCCAGAGACAATGGGGTCAATGAAGACCTTGACAAAAGAACAGATGAATAAGAAGATTGGGGAGATGGAAAAACAAAACCAGGAACTCAAACAAGAAGTGAAGGAATACCAATTACCGGATAGGTATATCAAGAAGGAAAACAAGCAACTGAAGTCAACCAGCCAACAACTCCAAGATGACCATGAAGAGACTTATAATATGCTCAAGAAGGTACTAAAACTCTTGCAATACATTCGGGTAATAAAAAGGGAGTTGAAAGCAGAAGCCTCAGATGTCAACATCATTGACCCACAAGAGTAAAGAGAATGGAGTCTCAAGTTTTGAAAATTTTGAGTATGTTTCAGTTGCATGAGTGTTAGGATATTTAGACACTTAGGAGTTAGTTAAGATCTACTTGGTCTAATATGTCATTAGGTAAAAGTGTGTTTCTTTAGTATGCATTAGTATGCATTTGTAGTTAGGAAATCCGACGGTCACGATATGTTCCCGACAT
>ML780121.1:156219-173584 GCA_009831015.1 Picea engelmannii
CCGCGTTGGCTGGGGCCGTGGATGTTTCCCCGTAGGGGTTTTACCACGTGAAAACATCGGTGTGTTGATCTTTGATCTGGTTATGTGAGTGGTTACTGAAGGTGTTCATCCTCTGTTGGAATACCTGTGTTGTCGAACAATGAGGACATGCAATGATTTTGGCATGGGTGGGAATGTTGAGCCTCCAAATTGACATCCCCATTACCATATTATATTCCTAATTTATACCTTTTTGGCCTACCTAATATTGGATCAATGATAAAGAACCCTACTTCCAGTCACGGATAAGGTCATAAGGTAAAGTATAATTGAATTCATGTTTTTTGTGGTTTATTAAGCTAGGAGACTAAATATTTCATGTACTAATGTTTAAAATTGCCAGGTATAGCCTTTGAACTTTGGATGAGTCCAACACTTCTATGTCAGCTCCGTTATCTGGTACTCATGCACCATATTTCCCACTATCTTAATCCGGTACCAAGCGCGCCTTCCATTCAGATCCGGTACCCACAGACCATTCACTATCGCGATCCAATACCAACGACCACATACTGTTCTAGTATGGTACCAACCAATTGCGTATTATTCGTATCTGATACTATCTACCGAATCTCACCTGTCACGATCTAGTACCAATATAGGAAACAGAGTATGGTAAGATTGGCTCCAGATCATACCCAGGATAATTGTTGATTATTTATGAAATCATCAAAGTTATAACAAGACCATGTTAAGCCATTTTGTTTATTGCTTCATCCTCATGCATGGGGAATGTAATTTTCTTTATTGTGAAGAATCGCGGTACAGATCTAGGGCTTGCGCTCTTAATCTGTCTGAATCAATACTTATTGTAATAGGTGCTAAGTAGTTGGTAGAATTTAATTCTGATAGGATAGCATAGAGTAGTTGGAGGGAAGAACTCGAGAGATTCCTTTTGTATAAAGCTTGGTGTTGTTTCCTAGAAGAGGGTGGATAGTTTTTGTTGCTACTGATAGAGGAGAAATAAGAAGTAATCAAATCTATCTTGTATAGGTTAAGGAGTGGTGAAGAATAGTAGATGTACGTATACCGATTTCAGTTGATTGAATATAAAAGAGGAACATGATCGCAAATGTGTGTTGTTATGTGTCTATCTGTCTGAATGAATGGTAGACTCTCTATTATTTTGAAATTCTCTGTTATTTCTTGTTCTTGAATCCATGACCGCATTTTCTTTGTTGAATGTATGAGTCACTATGAATGATAGATAAGTTTCCATTGTCTCTCTTCATTGAGAAAGTGTAAGGTGTGCATAATGTCTGCAAGGAGTGCATGATCGATTATGTTTCGACTCGAAAGCTCAGAAGAGATAGAGAAACTTGTATGTATGCAAGGAGTGCATCAATGTCTTCACAGAGTGCATGATAGAGTTTTTAGACTCGAAAACTCAGAAGGGATAGTGTGATTTCCATCACGAGAGACATAAGTTGTTGGATAACAATTTCAAGGGGTGTGAAGTTGATACAGATTTTATGAGCAGAACAACATGACTACAGATTATTAACAGATGCTTAACACAGAATAATAGAGATACACTAAAACTAGTTTTCTATTCAATAAGGAAATAAGTTGAAACTATAAAATGCAACAGAAAACAAGCTTGCTGGAATGGTGGTGGCTTATCTTTGAGGAGAGATGTGACGGTTGGGCTCATTCGCAAGAAGATAATTACAATGAGGCTATGGAGGCATTTTTACAATAAACGGGAGTTTAAAAAACCCTAGACATCAAAAACCCTAACCCTAAGAGATGAAGCACCAAAAGTCAAGTGGGCCCCGTTTTGGTAAGTCAGTACATCAACTTCCTGGGGTCGTAACTTTTGCATACAATATTTGTTTTAGGCATACGATAGCCCATTGGAAATATCCATCCGAGGAATAGAATAGTTGTCAAAAACTTCATGATGAAATTTTTTGACTGCAACGTACTGAAAACAACATCGTTTAGGGCCTCAAAACGGCTCTGGAAGTTCAAGACCCGAAAAAACTGCTAAAAATAGTACATTATGAAAATTGTCAGAAAGTTGTTTTGAGCCAGCTGAAAAAGGTGGGTGACCACCGATATCCACATGGATCAATCATCCCTCCTTAGGAAGCAATGGTCTCCATTGTGTTGAGTTATCCCATCAAATGAGGAAATTTCTGTTGAATTTGGCCATAGGTGAGCCACTTGCCTTGGTGCAGGAGTTGCCCTTCTTTAACGACTCGATAAAGCTAGATCCTTTGCTGTCGAGTGCCCTTGATCTGTGTGTCCACAATCTGAACATTGGATGTTTGTTGTATGTAGTTGGGGTTGATCTTTGTTGGTGTCAGATGTTCTATTACATCTGAGGTGTCCAATAATGGTGGGAAATAAGGCCGAAGGAGGTCCACGTTGAACACTAGGTGTAGACCAAGGAAAGGAGGAATGTTGAGCTCAAAATCATTATCCCCCACAACCTTGGTGATGTTTTATGGCCCATAACAGAGTGGGCGAAGCTTCTGATGGGGTCCTGTAAGGAATTCTTTCTACAATTGCAACCAAACTTTGTCTCCCACCTGAAACTTATGTGGCACCCGATGTTTGTCATGGTGTTGCTTGTACTTGTCATTGAACTTCTATAGGATATCATGAACCTGTTGGCGAATGTGTTGGATCCACTTAATGAACCGGGTGGCTTTGTCAGCTTCAGTTGGATCAGGAGATGATTCGACCGAGGTGACCGCAAGGGGAAGTGAAACATCTATGGGACCCAATGGCTGGAATCCAAACCCCACCTGAAAGGGGTTGTGGTCGGTTGAGCTATGCAGGGCTCAGTTATAGCTATGATGGAAATAGGGAAGACTCTCATCCCATGTGCAAGGGTTCTTAGAATTATACATGCACAGGATATGCACAACATTCGATTTATGACCTCGGTTTGGCCATCTATCTGGGGGTGGAAGGTCGTGGATTTGGAAATCTTGTTGTCCAACAGTGATCGGAAGCTCGACCAGAATGTGTTGAGAAATCGACTGTCCTGATCTGAGACAATGGTTTGTGGGATCCCAAAATATACCCAAACTCATTCAAAGAAGAGCTTGGTAGTGGCTTCTGTTGTGATGTTCTTCTTACAGGCAACCGAAATCGCCATCTTAGAAAAGCGATCAACAACCACAAAAACACAATCATTTTCCCGCTTGGTGGATGGGAGGCCTGACATTTATTCCATTGAGATGGATTCCCGGGGCCTCTTAGGTGTGGGAAGAGGGGTGTAGAGTCCTCGTTTCTTAGTGGTCATTTTGGCAATAGCACAAGCAGTGCAAGACCTGATATACTTGTTGACCTCATGTCAAAGTTTCGGCCAATAGAAATGTTTTTGTAGCATCGCCACTGTATTTTTTACACTGAAGTGTCTTGCCACTCGATTGTAGTGGGCTTCCCAGATCATCTTCGCCCGCTCTCTTGATGGAACGCAGATATGGCCCAAATGACACAACAACCCATCCTGAAGATGGAAATTATCGACAATTGTGTTTGCACCCAACATTTGGTAGGTGGTGGAGAAGTTTAGGTCTATCTCATAGATTTGGGGCCATCCAGAGGTCTCATGGCCACAAGAGTCTAGAATCGTGGTGAGTGTCGCGATTGGCGGTCTACTGAGAAAATCAGCAATGCGGTTGGTGCTTCATGTTTTATAATTGATGTTGAGGTGGA
Organism: Picea engelmannii; assembly: GCA_009831015.1. Classification (NCBI taxonomy): domain Eukaryota; kingdom Viridiplantae; phylum Streptophyta; class Pinopsida; order Pinales; family Pinaceae; genus Picea; species Picea engelmannii. Next base: position 159,934 of record ML780121.1, read on the forward strand.
ATTGTTGTAAGTATGTGGACCACTTTTGATGGCAGTCATTCTGTAATTTTTCTTGTATCTGCATGAACTATAATGGCTTATGATAAGTGTGGATTACTTTCTCCCTCCCAAGAATGTAATGTCTCCATTAGTGGCAGACTTGCACAATGGAGTACATTTTTTTATCGTAAGTAGGGTACTTATGGACAACATCTAATAGTGTCTCACTATGATAGGCCATGGGGTGGCCGTGCTGACTGAGAACGACACCCACATCATAGTCTGAAGCATTTGTCTCGATCTCAAAGGGTTGTTGCAGGTGTGGTAGTGAAATTACTAGGGATGAGCACAAACACTGCTTCAAATCATCGACCACTTGTTTTTGGGACCAACCCCACACAATTTTTTCCTTACCACCACCCCTGGTTATTTGGCAGAGGGCCCATGCAATATGGGAGAATCCCAACATGAACTTGCAGTAGAAATTGGCAAGGCCCAAGAAGCTTTGAAGCTCAGTGAGTGTGGTTGGGGATGGCCAGTCATGGATGACTTGGATCTTGGTTGGATCCACATGTACGCCATGTCGATCAACAATGTATCCCAAGTAATGAACCCTATCCATGTCGAAGGAGCATTTTTCCAAGTTGGTGTATAGCTTGTGATGCTGCAGGGTGTGCAAAACCTATTGAATATGTTGCAAGTGTTCTACCCAAGACTTGTTTTAAATGAGAATGTCATTCAGATACACCACTACAAAAGTATTCGTGAATGGTTGCAAGATATCGTCCATCATCCTCATGAAAGTGGTTGGAGCATTTGTCAAACCAAAGGGCATGACCAACCATTCAAAAATGCCTTCCTTTGACTTGAAGGTGGTCTTCCATACATCTGTCTATTCTATTGGGACCTGGTGATAGCCAAAATTCAGATCAATATTACTTAAATATTTGGACCCCATGAGTTGATCAAGGAGGTCATCGATTTGGGGAATTGGGTACTGGTTTCTGACTGTGATTTTATTCAGGGCTCGGTAATCAATGCAAAGTCTCTAGGTTCCATATTTATTCTGTACCAGCATGATTGGTCTCCCGCAAGGTGATGATCTGGGATGGATGTGCCCCTTGTGGAGCAGTTATTGGATCTGTCACTTGATCTCCTTATTCTCTAACATAGAGTGGCGATAGACTGGCCCATTGGGAAGCGATGCACCAGGGGTCAGATCAATGAGGTGCTTGACCTGACAGTGTAGAGGTACCCCAGTAGGTGAGGAGAATATATATGAGTATTCTTCGACGACCTTGTTTACTTGCTTCTGATGTGTGGAGAGGTTGGACACAAAGACCCTGGATGTGGTTTTGATCTTTTGTTCATTTCAAGAGCGGATCACAAAGAAGACAAACTTCCTTGTGTGGGAGATGACCTTCCTGCATTGCTTGGCAGAGATCAAGGAAATAGCACTAGTTGGGACTGCCTCAGGTATCCTGTAAAATTTACGGTTCAAAGTAATAATAACACCACGAGGCCTAGACTCATATACAACATGACGTTTCCATAAATAAGGTTGGCCCAAAAGAACATTACAAAATTTGAGAGGAGAAACATCACACAATACCTCGTCTTTGAAGGTCTTGATGTCGTATGACAGTCGACACTGTTGGCTAATGTGGAGATATTTTCCTTGGCGGAGCCATCCAATGGAGTAGAGTTGTGGGTGTGGCATTATCGGCAGGGCCATCTGCTTGAAAAACTCTGCTGAGATGAGGTTATTCTGGCTACTGCTATCAACAATGAAGTGTAGTGGGTTGCATTTTCTCACATTTGTAAATGGAAGAGGCGCTCTCCTTCTTCTGGCTTGTCTGGTTCATCAGGCTGGAGCTTGGTGGTAGAAACGGTGGCACTGGGTTCTGCATCAATGATCCATCTTTGCCTTTCTAGTTCGGAATCAGAGTCAAAACCTGCATCTCATTCAGAGGCTTTCACTTCGGCCACCAGTGACTGATTTGAGTGGCAATCAACAGTGTTATGCCAAGGGATCTTATGGGAGTCACACCACTTCTCGGTATCTTTCTTTGTCTTTTCTGTGTCCCTCTTTGCTTGTGGCTTGCACTGGTTGTCTTGATACTATCCATCTTTTCTCTATCATTTTTTTTGTGGGTTGGGGCTACCCTTTACTTTCTTTTGTTGTGAGGGGTTCCCGGGCCCAAATTGTCACGTCTTTTGTTTGAGCTTCTGCTCGATTTTGACAGCATATCGGTAGGTCGTTCCCAAGGAAGAGATGTCCATAAATTTCATTTCAGTCTATATGTATCTATGCAGAGCACCATATGTCTCTATGAATCTTTGATACCCATCTTGGTGTGCAAGGTAAGGAAGATATTTGTGAACTCTAGCATTGCTTGGTCTCTTTTTTGCCTCAGTGTGGTCCATTTGGTATACAAGTCATCATAACTTCCAATAGGGTAGTATTGTTCTTAATATCATCCCTAAAGGATTCCAAGGTGGTCGTGATTGTAAATAACGAGGGTTCCTATGTTTCATTTTGCTCACAGAAAGTTTCCCACAATCTTTGACATGGGGAACGGCTTTGAGGAGCGCAAAAGTATTTTTTTCTCTATTTGAAAAGTTATAGGAAAAAAAATACCCTTCTAGTAGATTAAACCACTTGTCTACACCGTCTGAGTCTATATAACCTTCAAATATAGGAATATCAAATTTTATTTGTACCTTGAAGGGGGCAGTGCCTCCGCTCGAAGAAGATGTGTCACCTATTGGTAGTCGCCGAAGGATTTGCGAAAAACTATCCATCATCTCATTCCTCTATTGCGTGAGGGATTCCTCAAGCAAGATTTTGAAAGGATCTCATGTCCCATCATCTTTCTTTTCTCCTGCTTCCATGAGAGGTCACTTGGGTGTGCGAGAGATTTGGTACTTAAGAGAAACAAGCTCGAGACCCAATTCTTTGTACTCTGACCTCGTTGGGGACATGCATTAAGACGACAAGGAGCAGATCACTCTGATACCACTAATCTGGATTTTATGAGAAGAATGAAATGACTACAGATTATTAACAGATGCTTAACACAAAATAACAGAGATACAATAAAACCAAATTTCTATTCAATAAGGAAATAAGCTGAAACTTTAAAATGCAGCGGAAAACAAGCTTGCTAGAATGGTGGTGGCTTATCTCTGAGGAGAGATGTGATAGCTACACTCATTCACAAGAAGATAATTACAGTGAGGCTCTGAAGGCCTTTTTACAATAAACAAGAGTTTCAAAAACCCTAGACATCCAAAAACCTAACCCTAGGAGATGAAGTGCCAAAAGTCATGTGGGCCTCGTTTGGGTAAGTCAGTACATCAACTTCTCTGGGTCATAACTTTTGCATACTATCTCTGTTTTAGGCCTATGATAGCCCATTGGAAAGATCCATTCGAGGAATATAACAGTTGCCAAAATTTTCATGTTGAAATTTTTCGACTACAACATACCCAAAAAAATGTCGTTTAAGGCCTCAAAACAGCTTCAGAAGTTCAAGAACTGAAAAACTGCTAAAAATAATAAATTACAAAAATTGCCATAAATTTGTTTTGAGCCAGCTGGAAAAGGTGGGTGGGCACTGATATCCACCTAGATCAGAAGTCATCCACGGGGAGAATTTGATTTGTGGATGGAATCTGTTGCAAGGTGTGCACAGATTGAGATTTTGACTAAGTGTCGAAGGAAGTGTTAAGAGGAACCCAAGGAAGTTAAAGCTTAAAAGGGAGAGAGGTGGAAATATTCAAGGGAAGAAGTTCTTGAGGTATTCACTGAAGTCAGTGAATGAAAGATTTGTTCCCAGAGGGAGGTGAACGATCCTAGATCGTTAGATCTGGTAAAGCTACACGGAGGATAACTATGGAGTGATTCACTACTTCAGAGTTTGACAAGTTTGAGGACTTGATGAAAGTTAAGTTGCGAAGTTTGAAGTTGTGATTCAATCCTAACCATTGATCGTAGAAGAGTACGTGGCAACGGATTACAGAGTTTGGGAATAAGAAGGTCGAATATTGTGGGCGGAAGGCCTAGAGTTTTGCAAGGCCATGAAGTTTGGATCATAGTGGGGTTGGCGAATATAAGGAGACACGTGGCAAGAGCTTGGAAGCTCGGAGACAAGCACTTCGAGAAACGTTGAGGGAAGGATTCGGGATATCCCTGAAGTCCAAACTGTGAGGAGGTAAACCCATGATCATAGTCATGGTCACTTGCGGAAGAAACTTATACATGTGGGTAGAGTAATTTAGGGTGCTCATAGAGACCCAAGGAGTCGCTCAGAATTAGCATTTCAACGATCCAAGACTGGGAGGTCGAGCAACCCTTTGGAGGGAAGGGGGTCTGCATCAGAATTTGTATCAGAATGAGTACATAATTGACTTATGTAGGAGAAGTGGTATCAAAAGCGTCAGGATAATTCCACCTAGGAGACGTGTTGATACACCTGTAGTCAATAGAGCTATGGAAAGATAAATGAGAGAACTATGTGTGAGGTTGGATGCCATGGAGACAACACAAAGGAGAGCACCTGATGCTGGAGATGTCAGTGATGCAAAAAATGAATTAGAATTTGAGGAAGTTGTAGCTGAGGATGTTGTGAAAGAACGCCCGTTGAGAACAATTTTCAAATTGGGTGTCATAGAGAAGATTGACATCCTTATGTATGAAGAAAATTTAGATGCGGAAGAATTTATTGATTGGATACGAGAAATGGATAAGTATTTCGACTATGAGGATGTTGAAGAAGAGAAAAAGGTAATACATGCTATCACTGGGTTGAAAGGACATCCAACACTGTGGTGGGATGAACTGCAGGTTGACCGGAGGAGAAAAGGAAAATGAAAGATCAAGAGTTGGGATCAAATGCTAGCCAAGTTGAAGGCGAAATTCATGCCCAAGGATTACCAGATAAGTCTCTTCAGGAGGATGCATAACTTGAGACAGAGAGGATTGACTGTGAAGGAGTACACAGAAGAGTTCTACAAATTGAATATTAGAGCTGGACAGAGAGAGAGAGACGAAGAGAAATTTTACAGATACAGTGATGGCCTAAGGTATGATATCCTAGATGAAATCAATATGGCGATGGTCAGGACTGTAGATGACGCATATCAAATGGCATTGAAGGCAAAAGAGAAGTTGGTTAGGAAGCAAAGTCAACGACACAAAGTTCGAAGCTTGAACAGAGGCAAAGGAGTTTCCCAGGATATAGTACAGAAGCCCAAAGACAAGGCTAAGAAACCACATTGTCACTTTAAGGGAGGAGGAAGTTCTCGAGGAAGACAGAGTGGTGGTAGAAGTTCTTTTCCCAGAGGAAGAGGCAGAGGAGGAGAGGTGAGATGTTATGCCTGTGGAAAAACAAGACATATGTCTTGGGATTGTCCCAAGAGGAAGAAAGGAGGTGAAGCTCACATTTCAGAAGCGCATAAGGGAGATGTTGAGACAGAAGGTGCAAAGGATGGGAGATCCTTGATGATGAAGAAGGTTCTTTTGAAATAGGAACCGAAAATTGAAAATTCATCACAAAGGAACAATTTGTTCAGGACAACTTGCAAAAAGAAGGACAGGGCTTGCAAGGTGATAATTGACAATGGGAGCATGGACAACTTAGTATCCACAGTGATGGTGGAAAAGCTAGAGTTAGAAATGACTACACATCTGATGTCGTATAAGGTCTCATGGTTGTAGAAAGGTCATCAAGTAACAGTTACTAAACAATGCATGGTTGAATTTAAAATAGGAGGATATAGAGATGAGATTTTGTGTGATGTGATTCTCATGGATGTCTGCCATGTTTTGTTGGGAAGACTATGGCAGCATGACAAGAATGTTATCCATGATGGGAGGAGAAATACATACACCTTGGAGAAGAATGGTAGAACACACATGTTGCTACCAATTGAGGAAAAGAAGGTGAAGGACGAAGCCAATACAAGCATACTTCTCATGAGTGGGAAGGAATTCCTGAATGAGGTAAAGTGGGAATAGGAGATGCACTTTGTTGTAGTAAGGAAGCCAATAGGTATCCTTACCAATACTTTGATGGAATATTTGTCTGAGGAAGTTCAGGAGCTGCTAGAGAATTTTTCTGATATTGTAGTGGATGAGCTACAAAAATCATTACCACCTATCAGAAGCATCAGTCATCACATTGACTTGATACCATGAGCTAGTTTTCCAAATAAAGCAGTGTACAGAGTGACACCTCAAGAGAATGAGGAGGTGAAAAGATAGGTTCAATATCTATTAGACAAAGGATTCGTCAGGGAAAGCTTGAGTCCATGTGCGGTACCAACCGTATTAAGTCCAAATAAGGATGGAGGATGGAGAAAGTGTATGGACTCAAGGGCCATAAATAAGATCACCATCAGATACATATTTTCATTACCAAGGATGGATGACTTGATGGATTGCATGAGTGGAGCTAACTATTTTTCAAAAATAGATTTGAAAAGTGGATATGACTATATCAGAATGAGAGAAGGTGATGAGTGGAAAACAACATTCAAGATGAATGAGGGGTTGTATGAATGACTTGTTATGTCATTTGGATTAACGAACGTCTCGAGTAATTTTATGAGACTGATGAATGAAGTGTTGAAGGATTTCATTGATAAGTTCATGATTGTATATCTGAATGATATACTAGTATTTAGAAAGACTAAGGGGGAACACTTGCAACATTTGACATTGGTGATGAAGAGGTTGTAGTAAGAGAAGTTGTTGATTAATCTGAAAACAATCCTCTTTCATGAAAACAAAACTCATTTACTTGGGTTTTTTCATTTCTTTAAATGAATTGAATATGGATCCCAAAAAGGTGAAAGCAATTAGAGAATGGTCGTCACAGAAGAATATCTTTAAGGTAAGAAGCTTCCATGGATTAGCAAGTTTCTATCGAAAGTTCATCAGGAATTTTAGTGGGATTAGTGCTCAGATGATGGATACAATGAAGAAAATACACAAGTATTTAAAATGGATAGAAGAGGCTGAGAGGAGCTTCAACATATTGAAGGAGAAGATAATTGAGCAATCGATTCTAGTTTTACTGGATTTCGGAAAGACATTTCAGGTAAGATGTGATGCGAGTGGAGTTGCAATTGGAGCGGTCTTAAGCCAGGACAACAAACCTATTTCATATCTCAGTGAGAAGCTAAATGAAGCCAAGAATAAGTACTCCACATATGAGAAAGAGTTTTATGCCAGAATTCAAGCCTTGAAGAAATGGAAGAATTATCTCGTGCCAAAGGAGTTTGTTTTGTATAGCGATAATCACACTTTGCAATTCATAACTAGACAAGAGAAGTTAAACCAGAAACATGCCAAGTGGATAGAGTTTATGCAAAATTTCACTTTTGTCATTAAACATATTTTTGGAAGTGCTAACAAAGTTGTTGATTCATTGAGTAGGATAATTTTGATTCTGCGGGAATTTCAAATCAAGACCTTGGGGTTTGACCACCTTAAGGAAATATACCACAGTGATCCAGACTTCAGAGAAGCATATGAAGCATGTGTGAATCCTATGCTCAGAGACAGAAGCCAGTGGGCCGAATCTCTGATTTAGGATGGGTTTTTGTTCAAAGGATGCTAGTTGTGCATACCAAGATGCTCGATGAGGGAGAATTTGTTGAAGGAAAATCATAGCGGAGGTCTAGCCGGATATTTTGGCCATGACAAAACATTTTCCCAATTAGCCAGTTCATATTATTGGCTAGGTATGAGAGTGAAGGAAACGATATTTGTGAACAATTGCAAGATTTGTCAGTATGTCAAGGGGAAGAATCAAAACACTGGATTGTATCAACCATTGCCTATTCCAAAGAGGCCTTGGGATGTAATAAGCATGGATTTTGTGTTAGGATTTCCAAGCACATAGAGAGGAAGTGATTCCATATTTGTTGTGGTGGAAAGATTTTAAAAAATGGCACACGTTATCCCATGCCATAAGACCAGTGATGCAATTCATGTTGAAATTCTTTTCTTCAAAGATATTGTGAGACTCCATGGGTTTCCCAGGAGTATAGTTTCAGACAAGGATACCAAATTTGTTGGTCATTTCTGGAGGACGTTATGGAAAAAATTGGGGACAGAGCTATCTTTTAGTTCTGCATACCATTCACAAATAGATGGACACACTAAAGTGGTGAATATAAGTTTAGTATATTTGTTGAGGAGTTTGGTCACTGAACACCATAACCAATGGGATCAGATTCTAACACAAGCGGAGTTTGTGTATAGTGACTCAGTGAACCAGAGCACTGGGAAGAGTCCATTTCAAATAGTTTATGGGATGAATCTGAGGGGAGTTTCGAAATTAAGATATCTAAAGAAGAACGATTTTAGAAGCATGGGAGCTGAAGATATCGCTGCCGAGATGCAGGAACTTCACAATCAGATCAAGGAGTAGTTGAAGAAGAGAAGCAGTGAATACAAGCACAGAGCTAATCAACATAGGAGAAAGCTTAAATTTGAATTTGGAGGTCAAGTTCTAGCACATCTAAGGAAGGATATATTCTCGAGAGGGACATACAATAAGATAAAATTGAAAAAGATAGGGTCGTGTAAAATTATGAGAAGGTTTGGTGAGAATGCTTATGAACTGGAGTTGCCAGAAGATGTGGGAATATCACCCATATTCAACATCGCAGACTTGTATCCTTATAGGGAGGATGGATTCAAAGGATATGAAGATCAAAGAAAGATCCAGTGGGAGAGACAGATGCTTGTAGCAGAGAAACCGCGGATGGAAAAGGTCATAGATCGACAAGTTGGTAAGAAGACCAGAAGGAAGACGTATTTTGAATACTTGGTAAAGTGGAAAGGATGACCAGTAGAAGATGTCAGTTGGGTTAATGAAACAGAGATCCAAAATCACGGAAGATCGGTGCACGAGCTCATGGACAGGAGTCCATGAATTTTTCAACCAAGGGAGTATGATGTAGGAGCATCGCCAGCAAAGCACAAGCATGAAAGACAACTAGATGCACTAGCACATAGTTTGAAACATTTTGAATTTCAAAAAAGATAAATGTATTAATGTAATATCTAACAAAGATTTTTTGAGTTATGAATACCTTTAATGATCGGAGGTTGATCCATCACAAAATATCGATGGGGAATGTAATTTGTTTTAATGTCAAGGATCGCAGTACAGATCTAGGGTTTTCCCTCTTAGTCTGTCTTACTCAATATTTATTGTAATAGGTGTTAAGTAGTTGGTAGAATTTAATTCTGATAAGATAGCATAGAGTAGTTGGAAGGAAGAACTCGAGAGAGTCCTTTTGTATAAAGCTTGGTGTTGTTTCCTAGAAGAGGGTGGATAGTTGTTGTTGCTACTAATAGAGGAGAACTGAGCAATAGTCGAATCTATCTTGTATAGGTTAAGGAGTGGTGAAGAATAGTGTATGTATGTATACCGGTTTCAATTGAATGAATATGACAGAGGAAAATTACCCCAAATGCTTGTTGTTATGTGTCTATCTGCCCGAATGAATGCTAGACTCTCTATTATTTCGGAATTCTTTGTTATTTCTTGTTCTTGAATCCATGACCACATTTTCTTTATTGAATGTATGAGTCACTATGAAGGATAGATAAGTTTCCATTGTCTCTCTTCATTGAGCAAGTGCAAGCTGTGCATAGTTTCCACCAGGAGTGCGTGACCGAGTATGTTTCGACTCGAAAGCTCAGAAGAGATAGCGAAACTTGTATGTATGAAAGGAGTGCATCAATGTCTGCAAGGAGTGCATGAAAGAGTTTTCAGACTCGAAAGCTCAGAAGGGATAGTGTGATTTCCATCACGAGAGACAGAAGTGGTTGGAGAATAGTTGCAAGGGGTGCAAAGTCATCCACGCGGAGAAGTTGAGTTGTGGATGGAATCTGTTGCAAGATGTGCAAAGATCGAAATTTCGACTAAGTGTTGAAGAAAGTGTTCAAAGGAACTCGAGGAAGTTAAATATCAAGAGGGAGAGCGGCAGAAATATTCAAGGGAAGAATTTCTTGAGGTCTTCACTGAAGTTAGTGAATGAAAGATTTGTTCTCGGAGGGAGGTAAATGATCCCAGACCATTAGATCTGGTAAAGCTACATGGAGGATAAATGTGGAGTGATTCAATACTTTGGAGTTCAGCAAGTTTGAGGACTTAACGAAAGACGAGTCGCGAATTTTGAAGTTAAAATTTTATCCTAACCATTGATCACAGAAGAGTATGTGACAATGGATTATAGAGTTCGGGAATCAGAAGGTCGAAGGTTGTGGGCGGAAGGCCTAGAGTTTCATGAGGTTGCGAAGTCTGAATCATAGTGGGGACAGTGAATTGAAGGAGACAAGTGGCGAGAGTCTGGAAGCTTGGAGACAAGCACTTCGAAAAATTTGAGGGAAGGATTCGGGATATCCCCGAAGTCTGAACTGCAAGGAGGTAAACCCACGGTCATAGTCATGGTCACTTGTGGAAGAAACTTGTGTGTGTGGGTAGAGTAATTTTGGGTGCTCATAGAGACCCAAGGATTCGCTCTAACTCAGCATTTCAATGATCCAAGACCAGGATGTTGAGCAACCCTTTGGAGGGAAGGGGATCTACGTCATTGGGTCTTGAGAGCTACAGAGCTTGACCAACCCTACCAAACAAATTCTCAATTAGTGATCAGGGGATCAAATTTTGCTCAAATTTCAAAGTGCTCAGAATGCAACAAAAACAGTTCCATTGCGTCCATCTCGTCTTCCTAATTCCGGCGGTATATTTACTTTGTCAAACGGACTCTGTATGGAGAAGATATCGCGATCTGTTCGTCAAGCCAAACAGGCAAAAAAAAATTGATGCTGACTGTACTAGTCCGTACAGTCCGTACGGTCTGACATGGTAGGACCGTACGACCGTACAGTGGTGACATGGCAGATGTTCATTGGTTGGAAGCTGTCGAATCCGAAAGTGACACGTGTCCATTTATTGGCAAATGGTGTGAGGACACATGGCCTAATCTGTGGGCGCCACGTGTCACTCATTGTTTGGTTTATTATTGTTATGTAAAATTATGTGGGAGTCCGCAGGGTTCAACCCCCGGACCTCCCCCAACACCTAACGCCTTCACACAACCACCCGACCGTTGGACCATGAGTTGGTTCTTGTTATATATATCCATTTGATTATATTTGAATTAAAAACAATGTAATATCCGATGGGGGGTTGGGCCGGGGCTTAGCCCCGGCCCGTGGTCGTTGCATTGCTATATGACCGTGCCATATGAAATGTAACCAAAAATTATATATGCACGTGATTTGAAACTTAGTTTTTGATCGTATGCCTATTGACCATATGACCATGTGTGGAGCGCGGGTAGTTTTAAAACGAATTAACCACCCTTTTGCCAAGCGCGCGATCATATGTGCCACATGCCCAGGTGCCTAGGCGGCTAGGGGCTGGCGCGCCCATAACCATTCTACGGTTTGCACCGTTGGTGCGGTTGCACCTGGTGCTGGGTTTTTACGCCATATAATGCGTGTGAGCCAGGTTCAAAGAAGAAGGGTGTGTTTTGTAGATGCAGAGACAACAAGCTTGAAAAGGGAGACTTCCAGGAGGCCTAACTTCTTCGTTTTTCGACCGATTGAGGTGCCGAAAGAACCCAAACATGGGTTTTGGGATGCTCTGAAGCCATTGGAGCAGCCGGTTTGTCAGTTTGAGCATTGTAAGACATGTTTTTGAGCACTTTTGAGAAATTAATAACAATGATCCATTGGAAGCTGGACCAAGAGATGTAGCCCAAGAGAGGGGTGAACTCCTTTATCAATTGTTGTGTTTATGTGTTTATGTTCAATGATTATGTTGCTTTCTATGTGTAATTTGCATAATTAATCCTTTAAATCTATGTGTTGCAAACTGATCCTTTTGCTTTAAACACATAACATTCACTTGCAATAATTTTCAAGTTTTTCAAGTCTTCATCATTTTTAGATCAAGTTGGTATCAGAGCACTGGTTTTTGAAGACTTGATTGTTTGCAAGTTTTGTTTCTGATGCTCACAAGGTTGAAACTCACAAGAGGAGAAGGTCAACTTGTGGAGCCAAGTTCTCATCTGACAAGGAGGAAGCAGATTCATTCACCGCAAGTTTCAGAGAGACATTCAACAAGCATGGCTCATGCAGAAAGTCATGAACGTGTTCCTGCTGAAGAAGAAGATCTCAGACAGACTGTTATGGAGTTGAGAGATATTATGAAGATATTTATGGAACGGAACATAATGTCACAGGGTGAAGGCTCCAACCCTTCAATGCATAAGGGAGGCGGTGGTGAAAAAACTCCAGGCGGAAATGGAGGGAATGGTGCTTCTCCACCACCCTCTCCTCCTCCATCATATTCTTCTTCTTCTTCTTCTACCAATTCGAAACATCTTCCGAATTCTCCAAAGGGGCATGGTAAAACTCCTTCGCAAATTCCTTCATTAAAGCTTGATATAAAATTTGAATTGACAATTTACAATGGAGAAGTTAACGCTGAGAAGTTAGATAATTGGATACGTCAAATTGAAGTCTATTGTAGAATACAGAAAATTCAAGATGATGAAACCAAAATACAGCTTGCTTCGTTAAGATTGGATAGTGCAACACTTATATGGTGGGAATCCAAGACTCAGGAGGAAATGAAAAAGCATGGGAAAATTTTGCTTTCTTGGAATGATTTCATTATAGCAATTAAAAAAAAAATTTATCCATTGGCATATAAACAAAAGGCAACTATGGAATGGAAGAATTTTAGACAAGCTAAAGGACAGAATGTACAAAGTTTTACTCAGGAATTTAGGAGAAGAGCTTTGGTTTTGGGAGTTGATTTGTCTTCATGGGAAACATTGCTCAAATATATTGGTTCTTTGCATAGTTATTTGAGGCATAATATACTCATGTTTAATCCTTCGAATCTAGATGAAGTTTGTGTACAGGCTACTCATTTGGAAGCAAGGGGAAGGAACGATACTCATGGGGGTTTCAAGAAGACATACAGCCATGGAGACAAGGGAAAGAAGAAATTCAAAGGCAATGGCAGGAAGAATGTTGCTGTGAAGAAGGAGGGAGAAAAGCTCACATGTAAACATTGTTCAAAAGATGGCCATGATGAAGACCATTGTTGGAAGCTTCATCCTGAAAGAAGACTCAAAAAGTTTGGCAACAACAACAAAGGGAAGTCAAAGACTGTTGCGACTGTTCTACAAGACTTAGGTTCGGATTCGGGTGATGAGACGAAGATCACAGCCATGGGTTACCAAGGTAATAGTTCTGTTGCAAGTACTATCTCTTCAAGTAATGCTAATGTCAACATAACTCAAAAGGAGAAAACGAGAATTGAACTTTTTCATATAAGGGTTGTTTCAAAACATACTAAGATAGACACGTTATTTGATTATGGATCACAAGCAAATCTTATTTCTGAAGAGACTGTTAAGAAACTTAAGTTGGAAACAAGTCCACATCCTAAGCCATACCCTCTTGGTTGGATATGTGATAGTGCTAAGTTACAAGTAACCAGGAAGTGTAAACTTAGGTTTGCTATAACTGCTAATTTCGTTGATGAGGTAGAGCTTGATGTGATTCTGTTGGACATATGTGGTATTGTGTTGGGAAGCCCGTATTTGTATGATAGGAAAGCTA